>JAAAKL020001223.1:5916-32383 GCA_010016065.2 Carybdea cf. marsupialis auct. non (Linnaeus, 1758)
TCTTACAGATGGGAATGAGTTTTAGATTGCCCGAAATAGTCATTGCGGCCACTCGTCCTGAAAATCTTAGTAATCACAGGGTCCCTCTTGAACTCTTACAGATGGGAATGAGTTTTAGATTGCCCGAAATAGTCATTGCGGCCACTCGTCCTGAAAATCTTAGTAATCACGGGGTCCCTCTTGAACTCTTACAGATGGGAATGAGTTTTAGATTGCCCTAAATAGTCATTGCGGCCATTCCTTCTTTATATCCTTGTAGTCCTGAGATCTTTTTGGTAATCTTAGAAATGGGAGTTTCAAGTTGCCCCAAATGGTCTGGTCTATGCAAAGTTTTATGAAAATGTCTCACCGAATTTCTCTGATTTCTGGATGTATGATACCTTGTAGAGGCTGCTTTATTTCCGTTGCTTGTATCAAGTCCATTTTCTCTACCTAGTCTGTCTATGAAATTGTGTTTGATGGTAGTAGAGTTTCCCCTTAAAGTCCTCCTGTAAAATCCTGGTGGAATCTTGTCCCATTTACACCAGACAAGCCTCATCAACTGAAGATGTCTAGTGACCTCACTCAAGCATCTCGTCATAATCGATTTCACATAGTCATAATTTTTATTTTTAATCAGATTTATAAGAGGGATCAGTTACCAGCAGTTAGTACTGCATTAACGCAGATGCCATCTGTCCGTACGACTAACGTACAGGTGAATGAAGCTAACACGTGATCTTTGACTTATCCAGTGCTTTTTCCTTTTTTTTCTCTTTAGCTCTCGAAAGCTACTATTCTCAACGTGGATTCAACACGGAGCCTTCTCATGTCCGTCCTCTGGGTCCTGAAGAACACTGATCACAAGGGGCTGCGTTTGTGGTGGGGCAAAACATCCACCTCAAGGTGAGCATATCAGTAACATTCGTGTTCGTAGTGATGTCATTTATTACGTAGGTGTATACACGTCTCTTGGGGGTGTGGTGTGGGGAGTGTTCATCCGATTTTTTAACAACCTGATTTTAAATGCAGTGATCGGTCTTCTTCTCTATTTTTACTGTAATCCGTTAATTGGGTTGTCACGTTTATCGAGCAGTAGGATACTTAATTTTAATCGACACGAGAGTCCATCCCCGTAGAAGAGTTTCACACGTGGCGTTAAAGCTGTCGTAAACAAATTCTATGCCATCATAAGGTTGTTAACATTTCAAAACATCTTTTATTCATCTTGCCTTTGTATAAACAACAATGTTTCTTCATGGGTTTGACCCAGGGTTTAGTAGTTTAGGGGAGGGGGTCAGGCGCAGGGTATGCATGGACCATGGCTGTTGCTAGTACTAACGCCATAGTTTAAACTCTTGTGAAAGAGGTTTCTTTTGCATATTTTGACGGATACGGCATTTGATATACATAGCCGTGTTTTGATTGCTAACTTCTGGTTAAGTGTATAGTGTATAGACCCATCTTTGTTTTCATTTGTTCCAATATCAACGAAGGTATACACCGATTGTTCTAATCATTTTCTGTAAGCCCCATTTCTACATGGGTGTGCCTGATTCAGCGTAATCAAGTACCCTTTCTTGCTTTGGGAAACAAGGCATGATATTTTAGGGTTATTTAGATCTTTGCATTGATTATTAAATGCCAAAAAGGACAGAATACTAACCTGTAGCACAAAATATAGTCTACTTACTATGAGGAGGCTAAAAAGGAACAATGAAGATCCCTTTCATGTTTTACCACGCTTCGTCGATACGCTTTGCAGCTATTTCGTACTTTCAACAAAGGAGAGAGATAATCACACTGACTTACGACGAATTTTTTGACTCAATATGTCTTTAAGCATTAGAATTTTTGCCAGGGTTTTTATATCCTTAAACCCTATAAGATTTGCACCCGGAGTCCCGATAGCCACACTGACTGTATTTTGTCTGGCCACAAACAGAAGCCATGCCCGACAGTATATTAGACTTACACGGGCAGATATTTTTTAACTGCGTTTACTATTTCACTTCTAGGACGTTTCTTGTACTTTAAAAAAGATGCATTGGCAATTATGAAGTTATCTCGAGTTGTTTTTTGTGTTGTTGTGGTTGTTTCTGATCTTATCTCAGTTCTCCTTAACAACATAAGTGTAATAGGCATCCACTCGCATTTCAGGATTCAGCAGCTACTTGAAGTTATGAACCTTTGCATCAAGTTGTTTGAATACCAAGGAAGAAAACAGGCCCATCAGCCTCAACAGGGAAAGAGAACCAAGGGGCCAACTGACTCCAAAGCCCGCCTGCAGACTCTAGAAGAGGCCATCCTTAATAAAGGCGCCGCTAGAGATATGCTTTCTCGACACAAGGGATCATCGTCGGCTGGTAAGTCAAACTTTATGTACTTTGCCCTTTAGTGTGCACGCAATGACCATGTTTTGTGGTTGTCTACTTTTTTCCGCCGTAAGATTTGACAAATAGATGAAGTAAGCTATTTTGAAACTTGATTTCAAACAGGAGTTGTGTCGGATGTTAGTTAGACATGAGCATGTCAGTAGAGCATGATAAGGGACATTCTTGGGCAGACCTTGAGTCAGTGATAAAGTTTAGAAGAGAAGATGCAACAAGATGGTTGAAGATTGCCATGAAACAAGAGAAGGCTATCCCCAACTGAAAATATTTCCTTAGCACAAAACTCTCTGCACCATGTTGCTGTACCGTAGATTGACAAATGTCCATCAATCTGTCCGGTGACCATTGCAATTTGTCGTATCGAGAAGAGGCCACAGTGCGCAGCTGGATGGGTATTCGAATTGCGGGGAGCTAAATGTCGATACTTCCGGTGAAGAAAGGGAGCCTAATTTTGACACTAGAAAAAGTGAAGTATATTACTTAAGGGTGGCCATAGCCCTGTCGCTATAGCAACATGCTGCGATGGTGTGATGCACGGGTTTCAATCAATGAGATATTTTCGTTTTCCATATTTACATTCCTGTTGATCGTTTCAAATCTTCTCTTTCCACTTCAAAATTTCGCAGTGCGTAAAGCTACCCAAAATAGATACAAAAAAGTATCTGTAAAGGAAATTCACACAGTAGTGGCATAGTGGTAGAGCGTGAGACTCACACTCCGAGGGTTGTGAGTTCGAACCGACCATGAGCTTGCCTGCCACGATCCCGGAGGTACTGTGCTCTGTCATCTGCTCTCGTGAAGTGGGAAACTATGTTTCAAAGAATAGGACAGAGGGGAGACTACATGCATGAATAGCAAGAATAGAAAGCATTAAATAGCATGAAAAGTAAGCATAAAAAGGTAGGCATGAGTAAATTGTCATCAAAAAAGGAAAAGTAACCCGTTCCTAGTAGTGGCCGTGGCATTGATCATGGTGAATACAAAAAAATATCAAATCCCGTAAGCTGTTCACAAAACTAATACAAGAGTAATGGAAAAGGAGATAAACATCTTTAGAATTGGATTGTAACAGGCTTCAATCAATGATAATGCGTCAAAAAAAAAGATTCCTCGCTTCTGTTAATAATATTTCTATGAAACACGAGCGCTTGCAATATGATGTATTAGTTGAACCAAAAACTGTAACACGATGCATTCTATTGACGGTATACAATTGTCGAAATCCAGCCAAAAAGACCTGGAAACAAGCATATAACTTAGCGAGGTTAGGAATATAACAATTTGGAGGAAAAAGGTGATGTCACGATTTTGAAAGTGTTTACATTATGGAAAAATACTCAATTTTCATGTTGTCCTATTAGTGGGAACTGCAATAGCCAAAATTGAAAGTGTTGCCCTTTCCCAACATCGAGATATCAACTTTCAAAATTTGAATCTCTCTAACAAAACCTTATTATTTGATGTTGGTTTCTCATATAAGGTTACTGGTGTTTTGTTATGGAAACAATGACCAATTGTTGTTTAATTCCTATAGAATAAATATCGAAAAGTAGTTGAATGGCCTGGCAGAGTCCTGAGAGCTTAGACCAGCAGATGTTGTTGTCTGTATGTGTAGGTGTGCTAATGGATGCTAATAGGTGAGAGAACTAGTTATTCTTATTTGGAGTGCAAGGCATCAACATTTCTTAAGATATGGATACTTAAACTGCGCATGTCTAATATCCCCTTACTTCTCCCGCATCTAGCAGAATAAAAAGCCTCCGTATCTGATAGTATCGACTAGAAGAGTACTGCAAAACAAAAAGACCCACAAATCATATGCACTCTGTTTGTTTTGTCATGACTTAAGTATTTAGCTTTCGATTTCCATATTGCCTCCAAAAGTCAACAAATACCACGAATTGGTCTCTCAGTCGTTTCCTAAACTTTCTTGTAATTACATTGCTTAAGAGCTTTTTGATTTTCTTCCTTTACTTAATAATACTTATCAGTCTCAAAGCAATAAGATGATTTACGGTTAGGTTAAATCATATTAAATGCAAATATTATATCATTAGTTATGACAACATGTGAAAGTTGTTGCATTCTTTAACTGGATGTCTAGTATAGACAAGCAAGTTATCTGTTACTGACTTAATTCTAAAACGACAGCACTCTTCTGCTGAAGTGTTTATTCGTCCTTCTTTATCCCGGGAGATAATGCTTGGAGATTTTTCTCACAATAATAACCGTTCAAGTTAGACCTTGATCCACCTGTGCAGTCTTCACAATCCCTGCGTGCTTCGTTCCAGTAAGTATTTCCACTGCAACAGCCAGGTTTGGATGGTCCCCCCGATCTTTTCTGTCTGGCTGTGGTCTTCTGGAATACACACATATTGATCTTGGCCTTGACATCGAGTGGAGTACGGGGGTCAGGTGTTTGAGTGACCGTAACACCTTTAGCTTTTATTTTGAATTTGGCAAAACATGTTGGGTAAAGCCTTTTGTCATCGTCAAATTCCTGAACTTCACTTTTTACGCACAATTGAGGAAGTTGGCGATCTTCACAAATGCTGTATGGATTTTCTATTTTCTTCCCACTACATGGATGATATTGGTTGCCTCCAGTGTAAACGGTACGGAAAGATTCGGCTGGTATAATGGAATATCTGATACTTTTATCATTGAATTGGTTCCCACCCATTGATCTAACGGTCACCTCGACTTTGTTTTTGCCGCTATTAATGGTCGGTAAAAAGACTTCAAAACTTCGAATGTAGAGCGCTTCATAATCGTCATCGTAGCCTATCCACTTGTGTTCTTTCATCCAATCATAACTAGGAATATCAAATGATACTTCTTTACCAGAGTAGAGCTGTTTGATGTCGATTTGACCAGGCTGGACTTTTTCCGACGTTGCGATTGGCATAGAAACAAAGGTGTTGACAGATTTACAGCGCTTTGGAATATAAGACAATAATGTCGGCACATCGATAGAAGATCCTTGGCAAACTGTGGGAGTTTTCCCTCCTTCTTTGTATTCCAAAAAGTCACACAAAGTCTGAATCGCACCTTGTTTCTGCATTTCGTAAGTGGTATGGGCCATGATGATATCAGCTCTAAGCTCGCTCCTCCTTCTGTCTTTGTTGCCTGTTTGAGTTATCGGTTTGCTTGTCAGTACTATCATCTGTTGAGAAGCATGATATCCTGTAGATGACTGTAGATAGCTGGCCATGCTTTCAATGAACTCAAACTGAAAGTCGTAGATCTCTTCAAATATTGTTTGTAATCGATTAGTGCTCACTGCTGCCTTTTGGCAAACCATATTGCTCCTTACATAAGCAACGTAGCCATTAGCTGCAGCACCCGTAACTCCAGCAATCAATCCACAACCTGTCTCTACCGTATAATCTAGCTTTGTAGTAAGAATTCCAAATTGTTCTCTATCAATCTGAGGATCATACTCGTTATACAACCTAAGGAAAGTGGACTTACATTCCTCAAACTCATCATCGTCAGGAAAATCTGCAACCTTGATTTTGTCTACTATTCTTCCCACGGCAGAAAGAAACTCCGAATTCTTCTGGAAGCCTTTATTGATGGCTTTGACTAATGCGATTACGTCAGTCCATGCATTCTTTAATGTAGTAACCTCGACAAGACCTGCAATTGCCTCTGATAATTCAGCTGTGGCGTCCAGAATGTCTGAAGCTGTCCCTCCATTAAATACGGCTTTGAGAGGATTACATGCTTCCGCAATGGCCAATGCTAGTTTAACACCTTTTTCAACGAACTCTAATTCCTGAGCTTCCAATGCAGCACTTAATACTCCTCCAACATGATCTGAGACATCACCCAATGCTAAACTTGCCCTTCCTTCATAATAGTCTATCCTACCTTTTACATAAGCCACATCTGCACGTGCCTTTTGCATGTTAAAGCTCTGAAGTTTTGAAAAATAGTTTTTCAGTTGTCCAAACTTCCCCTCTATCAACTTGGCAGTTTCTTCTTGGTGTGTTACAGCTTCGTATCTGTTGTTTAACATCATTTTAAAAATTTCTTCTCCTCGGAGTTCTGTTATAACTGCACGTAGATTGAGTGAGAAATTTATTGTTACAGCCTTCTTTCTGCCGGCATTCTTTCGTTTCTCTTTCATTTTGCTGTAAATCAGAAGTTGTTCTACCACCTTCTCCAAAATGCAACATCTTTGCACAACGATGGGAAAGGTATTACGTTGCTTACAAGCCTGCTCCAGGAGATATGGGTCGGGCGTAAATTGTAGAAACATTTGGATCTTTTGAGTATTTCCACCTTGGGCTAGGTCTGCTAATTCGTTGAGTTGTTGGTCGAGTATCGAGGTCTTTTCTTGTTCAGTTGGAGGATTTATTTCACTAGCAAGACCAGTGTCAAATAGGGCAGAAAAAGGTACAAAATTGGATTTTACTGCAGCTGCATATTTCTGAAAATCTGAACCATATCGCTGTTTTCCCTGAGCTACTTTTCGGATTTTGCTAGATAAAGTCATGATCAATCTCAATCGGCAGAACTGGTTGACGTGATAATGTGTGGTTTCTCTATAACAATGTCGCCTTATTTCATTTTGAATTAATGGAAATTCTCTGGGATCAGAAGGTGAAGTAATTTTGATAGCAGCTGTTATGTCACCATCTCTATCAAACTTGATTTCTGACAGCGCTTTTCCAACTTCGTGCTCCCAATGGAAGGAACTTGGAGGTAAGCGAATGCTAGGATTTAGAGACCATGTAAAGAAGAGGAACTTGGCAAATTTTTTTTCGTGATCAGTGGTATAGGACTTTTTGTACCACTTGGTAAAGTAATATATCAACGTGTATTTGCACAAAGATCGGTTTTCAGCATTAAGACATTTCATCATGTCGCGTTTTGTTGGCCGCCTCTTCCGTACAAACTTGGTAAAAGCAGGTTTTACGAGATTTGTAAAGCATTCATTTGGAGTAACATCAAAAGAGTTTCCAGTAGTTTCATTGTAACAGTCAAAGATGCATACGTCAATATCACTAGCTCTTTCTATTGTTTGATGGGCTTTCAACTTTTTCTGTATCGCCCCGCATCTCGTGTCAGTCCAAAATGTGCCTGCAGAAACTGACACTGTCAAGCTGACAGCCACGGCAGTATGAACCCACAAGTACATAGTTGTATCCGAAACCTAAAAAGAAAAGATAATGCTATGTTTAAACGTTACTTCACAATGATTAGCAATACGTGCATCAGATTTTTTGTCAGATTTTTATGTATACGGCCAACTTGTGGAAACTCTTTCCGTGACCATTAACCATGAAAGGGAAACGTCTGATTTTTTCGACCTCAGGGAGAATTCATGAAGGTATTCAGCAGTCTCAGTAATGCGTCAAATCCATTTCTAATCAAAAGCTTTAATACTATAAAAAGAGTACAATTTTGGTATATTTCATTTCGAGTGTAGCCTGTTGCCCAGCCAGAGTAAGCAATGCACTGAGTAGAGAGCACATTTACCGGGGTGGTCTCCCGTTGCTTTTCCGAACCGATAGTCTTTACATCGAGGTAGACGGGATTCGAACCTACAACCTCTGGCATGTGAGTCCGATTCATAACCACTAGATCACGGCGGCTTGAGTACAGGTCATTTCCTTTTAAGTTTTTGAATAGCAATGATGATATGGTCCACTCTTTTAAAATACGTTTGAGTGAAACTGATAAGGAATGGACTCATTCTTCGATTTTAGGTTGTTATAAAAATACTGTATCTGTAATTTTTTTCTTTCCTTCGCTATTTGGTTTGTTTAGGTTTTATTTTGTTATTTAATATGTGAATACTCCAAAATGCATCTGAATACCACCATCAAATAGTAGACTAGGATGATACCCTACAAAAGCCATGACGGAAGGCAAACAGTGGCTCTCTTTGTTCTCGACGAGAGCTGCATAATCACGTGATCTCACGTGATTGGGCATAAGGGACTGAAAGACGACGCTGAGGTCACACTTATAGACAAAGCACATGTACAGGATCCAAAACTAAGGGAAAGATTTTCTAGCGAAAGGCTCAATGCCTGAGTACCCAACACGGCCTCAACATTGAGAGCAATACGTCATATATTCTGATATAATCTCTCTTACTCTCTCAGCCGCAAACCAAGTCTGGTATGCACGAAGGGTCCGGATAATCATTCATTCCTTCGAGCGGTAATAATCCTCTTCATAGTTGCAGAGTACCATCAAGAACAAAATGTTTGAATTAATCAGATTTGAGATATACTAAAGAAATATTATACATTTATTGGTAAAGTACAGAATGATCTTGTATAGAACGACTGTTCGTTGAACGCCACAGAGCATTTTAACCATGTATGTAAATATTTTAATTAAATTTAAAAAACCTAAAAAGAATCTACAAAACAAGAATTTCTGATTTAGATTAATTATTGTTGCTATTACAGAAAATAAAATAGGTACACAGGATAATATGATTAAAAAAACTTGACCATTGTGAGCAAACTTAAACATAATTAAGGAGGTTTTACCTTTGATTGTTTTTATTATTAATTATTATTATATCAGGTCAAGTAATGTTAAGATTAACATTTTGGCATTTCTTGAAGATGTTAAAGATCAGTTTCAACGACGACAGGAAGTAGGATGTCATTTGTACAACAAAATGGTGTCTCCTGTTATAATGTCCTTGCTTTCAATAGGAGAAGAAGATATATACAAAGTGATAGAGTATGTGAGAGTGTTGACTTTCATAACATCTCCAGTTGCTGATTTGTAAGAGTAAAAAGAGTGCCTTATTAAGATATCTGGAAATAAAGATGTAAATGTTCTTGGGGAGATGATCCAGTGTCTTTTGCCAGTAGCAAAAGAGTTCATTGGAGCACTGTTCAATGAGTGCCATGATCTTTACAATGTCAGATGTGTGCTTGCCCTTAATTCCGTAATCGTTAGAAATGTTTTATCAACTGTTTAAATAAATTAAAATTTATAATACTAAATAAGCTTATGTTAAGTGAAATAATAAATCCACTTTATGATTTCTTTATTTTGATTCTGATATTTTTTATCATTGTTTGTATTGAGGAGATGTATCTATTACATTGAGATCAAATTTAGGTTCACGTATGATCAAGATATTCTATGATGCTGAGGAAGGTATCTCAATCTATTGAAGGAAGAATTTGTAAAAATTCAAGTCATTAGTTTTACAATCCATGTTAAACTTGTGTCACCTGTTGGTAAATTTCAAGAGATTTATGGTAATCAGCATTTATGATATGAAAGAAAATACAAAGAAAATGATAAATATATAAGATATCTTATAACTAAGTTTCATGAAAGTTTCAAGCAAGATCGTTTTGTGATCAGCCCGTATATCAAAACCTTAAATTTACTTGCAATGGCAAGATAAGTTGATTAGTTGTAAAACATTTTATTATTCCTAATAGAGATATAGATTATGATGTCTTTATACAAAGTTTCTAACATTAACCATTCTTAATAGACATACGACTTTAAAGATTCCAAGACGTAAATGCATTTAAGAATAGCTGTTTCTCGGATACTTTTCCAGTAAGATCTGCCGTATCATCAACCAATATAACGGAGATTGTATCACATGCAATACGTTTTCTCGGATTATGTATAAAGGATGGACAAATGCAGATAGGACAACGAAACCATAAAGAAATAAGATCAATATAATGTGAAAGGATGATGAAGGAGGTGTCGTTTTTACGTGAAAGTGTTGTGAAAAATATCTCGTCAAGACTAGAGTGTTTGACACTTTCGATGTTGTATCAGTGTTACCAATTAGTGTTAGCACACGACTACTAACTATGATGGGAGCGTGTCGACCTTTAAAGCAGCTTAATAAGACAAAAGAACAATGATGATATAAATAAAGGCTTTACTGCTCAAGATATACTTACTTTGTGAGCCGTCTGTACTATTCAGGACCTCGATGTTCAATCAAGCTCCAAAGACAGTAGTTTCTACCGATACATGTTCCTTCCTAAAATATAGAAGATGTCAACAAAAGTACCAGTTAAGATATGCCATACTCTTGGAAGAAGATCCAATAACTTTTATTTCTTTGAATAGAAACATCTCCAGCATTAAGCAAGACCGAAAATTGGTTCCTCTTCAGTGACCAAGAACCAAACATAGTCTCATTGGTATAAATTGTTTACCTTGCTTATTACGTAATCTGTCAAGAATAATTTTACCTGGCGCCATATCTGGGTGCCTTTATGTGATCTCATCGCAACCAGAAAACTTTGTTTGTGGTTCTGATGCCACGTCTTGTAAAGCTGTCAGTCGCTCTTATCGTTGAATGACGTGTAGTCAAATTGTGGTCGATAAGGAAGACTGTAGACATGTACTGCAGAAAATGATATAAAAACATCTCTCTCTTTGAGTTTCTGTAGAATGTACTTTTATGTACGATTTTCATTGTGGTATTATCCAAATGGATTTTATGATCTACCTGTCTGAATTTGTATCAGGTAAAGAGCAAGTTTTGTGATGTACATGAATCTTTTTCTTTATGATCCATGGAATAAATTGTTTGTAGGTTAACTTGATTCCGACTGGTGGAAGAAAGGGGCGGAATAACTAAAAATGAGGCGCCACAATTCTTTACTCCAATAACTAAGATTACAAACACATATTTAATACGTTAAGAAAGTAATGGAGTTTTTTATTAACTGTTTTTGAGGATTGGAGTCTCGATAGATGGTAGTACAACTATGCGGCGACAAGAGAGGGCCTTTAACCATCCTGACTTTTCCAGTATGCCTTTGCTGTTAAGCATCACGGATTACATGATAGAGAACGTGCAGGAATTTCTTTACTTGGGCCAGTCTATAAGGTCAGATGGCAACGGATGTCGTCCAGACCATTGCATTGCAAGAACAACTACCACTTATAACGAATTAAGGAAAATCGATGCTGATTACCGAATGAACATGGGAACTGACTGGAAGAACTTATACTCTTTTGTGAGATCTAGACTATGTTATGCTTGCTCAACCACTCAAATGCAATTTCAAAAATGTGAGAGCTGCTGGCTGGAGTTCCTAAGAGGCATGGCGTGGTAAGGGGTGGATGGAGATGCGCAGATCATGTAGCAGCCTCAGAAGAACTGAATTTTAGCCTCAAATACAACAACAATGCAGCTTTGAGAATAAAAAGGACACCATCTATGAAGAATTGTGTTACTTTCTCAGTACCTCAAGTACATCGGACACATTTGCCGCTCCAGCAACACTGCCCTAAACGAGGAAGGTACCTTTGGAAGACCGGGCTGACCCTACAGTAGAAATCCATGAGTAAAAAGTTCAAGTCTGGCTTATGTATCCAAAGACCAGGCCAAGAGACTGAAACAGTCAACAAAAGAACTCGCTGAGTTCATTCGAGCTTTAATTACTCAACCCCGTAGTGGACAAGTCGTAAGACGAATGGGATTACAAGTAACGGGTAAGTAATACTGACATTTGTATGCTATAATTTTCATGGTAGTGATAACATCTATAAGTAGCTGATATAAAAGAGTACTGTTGATGGAGACTAAAGAACTTTAAATGCAAGATTTAATCAAAATACACCAAGAAGCAAAGAACCTATAGATGCAATATTCATTCGAGTGTTCTGCCTTTTTGTTTAATTCTAATTTTAATATTCTAATATTCTAGCTTGAAAACGTAGGTGTGGAAACTTACGTCGTACATCGTAATGATAACATCTATAAGTAGCTGATATAAAAGAGTACTGTTGATGGAGACTAAAGAACTTTAAACGCAAGATTTAATCAAAATACACCAAGAAGCTAAGAACCTATAGATGCAATACTCAGTAGAGTGCTCTGCCTTTTTGTTGAACTCTAATATTCTAACTTAAAAACGTAGTGGTAGAAAATGTACGTCGTACATCGTAATGATAACATCTTTAAGTAGCTGATATAAAAGAGTATCGTGGATGGAGACTAAAGGACTTTAAATGCAAGATTTAATCAAAATACAACAAGAAGCAAAGAACCTATAGATGCAATACTCAGTAGAGTGCTCTGCCTTTTTGTTAAATTCTAGTGTTCTAGTATTCTAATATTCTAGCTTGAAAAGGTAGGAGTGGAAACTTACGTCGTACATCGTAATGATAACATCTATAAGTAGCTGATATCAAAGAGTACGGTTGATGGAGACTGAAGAGATTTAAATGCAAGATTTAATCAGATTACACCAAGAAGCAAAGAACATATAGATGCAATATTCAGTCGCGTGTTCTGCCTTTTTGTTTAACTCTAATATTCTAACTTAAAAACGTAGTGGTAGAAAACTTACGTTCCACACCGTATTCATATTGTCAAATGGGTTCCCTAAGCAATGGCCATATTGAGCGTCTAGAGTCCAGATAGAAAACTTTTAAAGAAATCATAGAAAATGAGAGGATTCTCGAAGACCTGTATAAGCGACACGTTTTATGTAAGGAAAGTCTGTAAGTTGTAACTGTTTAAAACAAAGCACAAGCTTCTTTGTTATTAACATATGTACCTTTGAGAGTATCAAATAGTAAGAACGTTCCCTTGCCGGTACCATAAAGAAATCTTCGTGATACTTGTCGACTGAATCCTCGCTGCAGTATTGGCCGATTACAAAGTTCAAAAAAAGTGACTCAACAAACCAGAATCAGTCTTGAAGACAGCCATATCTGGTATTGAGATTAAACTGGTCTGGGAAGGCGGGAGGCCCCATTAATAACTAACGATCTTTCAAAAAAATAGTAAAAGCCTGAGAACCAAAACTTGGCAATGTTACAGCTTTTGCTTAGTGGAACACTGTTATGTTAACTTGGTTAGCAACATTGGGCATTTTGACTATGTTAAAAACGATTTGTTTGAACAGAGAGGTAAGACATTAAAAGAAATTTATAACTTTTTTTAAGGGCATATGCTATGCCTTTGATTCATGCAAAAGGTTTTTAATTCGCTAAAAAAACTAACTAAGCATTCACTCATATATAGGTTTTTGTTTAAAGAGAACACATTTTGATGATTTTGCTTGGCTTGAAATGCCGGCTGAAAGTGGAATATAACAACCTTTTTCATTCACATCTGAAACTGATGACAAATGTTTTAGTTTTCGAAGTATACGTAAAATACTTCAATCTGAAATTTTTGCACTAGTAGTATTGATAGACGTATTGAGGGAGGATCCACTGATTTGAACTTTTTGTTATTGATTTTTTTTATTTGAAAGTTGAGATGATGGCATCAAATAAACACGTACGTTGGTAAAAGTCTAAACGTGGTTCAAAACCAATATTTGTAAAAGCATTTACTAGCAACACGTTGAGCTATCCTCAATTTTGAAGGATTTAAAGACGGTAAAGATGGAATTGAGATCAAGGAGCTATTTTATGTCCAATTTCCTTCGTTTTGCCATAAAAAAGTTTAATCTAAGAATTTTCTGTATCCTTAGACAGTGTAGACACAGCAAGAAGTTGGAACTCCCCATTTGAACTCAGACGGAAGGGGGAGGTGGTGTTGGCAGTTGGCTGGTGGCTCTATGACGTCCTTTTTATCTCAGAAACAACATGACCAATCCTCTTGAAACTTCCAGACTGTTCCTCATATTTTTATAAAAAGCATTGCGAAAGTAATGATGAAAATTTACCAATGGTGACCCCATATCTTCCACCCCGAGGAGTCATCTACAAATAGTGCACACTGCTTAGGGTTAAAGCATAAAAAATAAGGCTTGTTGTTTTGGTACAAGTTACCGAAGTAATCTTTGTTAAAGCTGTGCTTACTATCATTTCTCCCCATCCCCATTAAAGAAAACACAATTTCCAAACGCATTTTAGCAGTGCTTAGGTACTTTTTCACTTTCATATCCCATCCAATTCCAAAAGTAGGCTTAAGTTTTATAGAAAATATATACATTAGGAGCTCTACCATTTTTGGTGTTTATTACCATCTAACGTGGGTGACGTTCACACTGTAGCGAGTAGGTTTCCACAACGACTTGAAAAGCACCTTGGATCGACCTTCTTTTCACATACAAAGCAGGTCACCCCGCAGTGATTTTCACGGCGCGGCGCGGCGCGGCAGTTTTCAAAGTGATACGTTGTACAACGGATTAGTTTTCAAGGCGCAGTGGGATCAGGTCTCATTGTTATTTTCATGGTAGAACCTCCTTTAGATGTTAAATCGATGTTAATCTCGTTTTCATGATTCAGCTTTCGCAAAGATCTACGATTTTTCTCTATCTATATATTGTTGACTCTAATAGACCAGTTTCGAAGTTTTTTAAGATGGCCCGTTATACTTTTCAATGTGTTGCTATTTAATTGCAGGAGAAGTAATCGGATCATACAATTTCTTTGTGTGGATATTTTTCACTCTGGTCGGGTTAGTTTTCTAAGATGCAAGATCAAATACATTCATAGTGGTTTCGTTTTGATTGCCAGTATTCCCCTTCAAATTCATGCATTGATTTGAATTCTAGCGTGAAGCCTAGCGACAGTTGTAGCTCGTCATCTGTCCAAAGAAGCTCACTCTGATCAGCTTTATATCTTGGATCGTAAATCATTGCCAGATATAATGCGGAAGGAAAGTGTGACGTCACGATTTTAAAAATCTTTGAATTATGGAAAAATACTCAATTTTCATGTTGCCCTTTTAGTAAGAACGTCAATGGCCAAAATTGAGAGTGTTGCCCTTTCCCAACACAGAGATATCAGCTTTCAAAGTTTTAAATCTCTCTAACAAAACCTTGTTATTTGATGCTGGATAGTAACTTGAGGATCCATGGAATATTCAGAGTTTTCACCAGAGATTTTTAAGATTCAAACGCCTTTAGTTTAAACACTATATGCACTACAGGTCTGTTATTTTGGGAAACAACCTATTCCAGGGTTGCATTCCGATATCTGGAGTCAAATTTTACTATTTCCAAAACTTTTGATTTGTGACGTCATCATTTCCCTCGGCATTGACGGTGATAGATAACCTGTGGTGTCACCATTTAGCTGTAAGATCTTTCATGGATGCGCGAAGAAAGTCGGCAACGATCAATAAAAGTAAATCATGTCGCCAATAGTATCTTTATTTATTAAGATGAACTAGGCAACCAGAAACAAGATGTTGAAGTGTTTGGGTATTCAGAAATGAAAAAGATTGTCAAAGATAAAACCTTAAAGGTGTATGTAACATATTATCTAAGTAACGGGTAGTAAGTTTATAAATACCTTTTGGTAATAAATTAAGAGATTTTTACCACGCCTTTACATGGTCACGATACTGGTTCAATTAAACTTTCACGATAAATCCGTGCCATGTCAGAGATGAAGTTAACGATCCTCTTTCAATAAATGGATGTTTTTTATCATGGTTATATTGCTACTCTTAAAATGATCGCATGACATGTATTTAGATCTCGTCCATTCATAAACATGTTTAAGATCTGTTTGGTCAGCATATTGAAGTTTCTTTTTTATCAATTACTAGTTGGCACTGAGCAAATTTCGTCGAAACGTCAACTAAGATGAATCCGAACTTACTTTGCCAAAAACAGCTATGTTAAGAGTACTAGTATGTGGTATTTCTACCATTAGCGGAAGAAATAGTAGTATTTTGAGTTAAACTTTGTTCTTATCCACGTGATATTGATATCACCGATTCTCATGTGCCTTTGTATGTTGGGTTAAAGATCAATGGTGAATATTCTGGCAAACAACGTCGCCCGGGGGGGAAGCAAAAAGGATTTTTCAAAAACAAGGAAGGAATAAGCTTTCGAAGGAAAAAAATAGTCCTTTTTTGCAGTCCCGTATTTTCCCCCTGATATTTCCGTATTTTTCCCCCGTTCTTTCATTAGAAAACGGTTATTTCAGGACCACAGACTACATTTTCTGGCCCTTCGCGCTAACTAGGATCTCTTAGTTTTCAAATATGACTCTTTTATCCTTCTTTTGCAAATGTCCCTGCAAGCTAAAACATATGAGTTGTCAGGGGAGGGGAGGGGAGGGGGGCAGAAATAGGACTTTTAAGCCAGAATATTCACCATTGTAAAAGATAACACTGTTACAAGTGTAATTAATGCTTTGATACAAAGGCAAAAATCGTTTTTTGTTTGGAAGCTCCTTTGCAAACTTACTTAACTTCTTGAGAGTAATTTTTCAATGAATAACTACCCTTTCACTTTTCGTGAAATATAGTAGAAGTTGAAGTCCAAGTAGAATCAGGTCACGTAACTTTTCTAAGAAGAGAAAGGTCCCTACACACTTTGACCAGTGGCGGTTTTGCGGGACCGTATGACGTCATATATTGCAAAGCAGTTGAGATATTGTCGTACTGTGGAAGTTCCGGAGACACTGTATTCCTTCCCGTGGGTATAGTTTGAAGTTTTCACTTCCTTTCATAATGTTAACATGAGCACTTAGACACTTACTATTTTCTTAGTATTGAAGTGAAAAGCCCCCTAGAAGTGCAGAGCCTCGGGCCATGGCCCTGACGGCCTCCCCTACAGCCGCCACTACCTTAGACCCTCACATTTTTTCTCTGAGTCTAGGATAAGATAACAAAGAGTAGTATGAGACCATCATATTTATTTCATTATTGTATTGGTACATGCCCAAGGAGTCTTATTTCCATGCCTTTTAAAATTGACATTGGAAGTGTAACTGCCGCATTAAGTGCCTTTACTGACATCTAAATTAAAGTCTAATATCGACATCAAAAGTTCTTGAAACAGTATCTCGCTACAATGATTTGTAGAATGACAGACCAGATATGTTCTTTAAACCTGAGATGCTTTACCTGACCTGTTTGACCGACATAAAGTTCCTCTATGCTCCCGGGGATAATGCATTTCGATTATTCTCGCAGTAATATCCATTTAAGTTGGAAGTGGACCCATCTGAACAAGATTCACAAGCCCGCCTCTCCTTGTTCCAGTAATTATTGTCAGTGCAGCATCCCGGCTTTTGACCAACTACTGATGATCTTTTCTCTCCACTTGAGTCCCTCTGGAAAACACACATGTTGACTTTAGCCTTGATATCAAGTGGTGTGTGAGGCTCAGGTGTTTGGCCGGTAGATATTCCCTTAGCTTTTATCTTGAATCTCGCAAAACTTGTTTGGTAAAGCCTTCGTTCATCGTCAATGTCGTGAACTTCACTCATTATGCACAATTTAGGAAGCTGTCGATCTTCACAAATGCTGTATGGATTTTCGATTTTGTTTCCACTGCAGGGGTAATACTGATCACCTCCAGTATAAACTGTGGTAAAAGATTCCGATGGTATTATACTGTACTCTGTATTTTCATCCTGAAATTTATTTCCACCCATTGATCTTACTCTCACTTCAATTTTCTTCTCTTCTCGAGTAATCGTTGGTAAAAAAACTTCAAAACTTCGGAAATATATAGCTTCAAAGTTATCATCGTGGCCTATCCACTTGTGCTGTTTCATCCAGTCATAACTAGGAATATCAAATGATACTTCTTCTCCAGAATACAATAGAGTAACATTGATTTGACCTGGATGAACTGGTTCCGAAGTTGCAATTGGAATCGAGACGTAAGTGTTGAACGAGCGGCATCTCTTTGGAATATAAGATAACAGAGTTGGCATGTCAATAGTGGACCCTTGGCAAACGGTAGGAGTTTTCCCCCCTTCTTTGTATTCCAAAAAGTCACACAGATTCTGGATCGCACCTCGCTTCTGCATTTCGTAAGTTGTATGGGCCATGATGATGTCCGCTCGCAGTTCGCTCCTCCTTCTATCTTCATCACCCGTTTGAGTCATAGGTTTGCTTGTAAGAGTAATCATTTGTTGAGAAGCATGATATCCTGTAGATGACTGCAGATAGCTCGCCATGCTTTCAATGAACTCAAACTGAAAATCGTAGATCTCTTCAAATATTGTTTGCAATCGGTTAGTGCTTATTTTTGCTTTTTCACAGTAACCGTTCTGTTTTGCCGCAATAATATATCCGTTGGAAGCAGCACCCGTAACTCCATCAATCAATTCACAACCTGCATCTACCGTATCGTCAAGCTTTGTAGTAAGAATTCCAAACTGTTCTCTGTCAACCTGAGGTGTATAGTCGTTATACAATCTAAGGAAAGTCGATTTACATTCCTCAAACTCATCATCATTAGGAAAATCTATAAGCTTGATTTTATCGACTATCCTTCCAACTGCATAGAGAAACTCCGAATTCTTTTGGAAGCCCTCGTTGATTGATGTTATTAACCCAATGACGTCAGTCCATTTTTCCTTTAAGGTAGTAGCGTGAACAAGTCCTCTAAGTGCCTCCGAAACTTCAGCTGCTGCGTCCAGAATATCAGTAGCTGTTCCCCCATTAAAAATTGTTTTAAAAGGATTACACGCTTCAAGCATAGCAAATGCAAGTTTGACGCCCTTTTCAGCTAATTCTAAGCCCTGTGCTACAAAGGCAGCATGTAATACTGTACCAACTTGTTCTGATACATTACCTAAAGCTGCCTTCGTCCTTCCTTCGTAATACTCTAATCTACCTTTTACATAACCCACATCTGCACGTGCCTTTTGCATGTTAAAGCTCTGAAGTTTTGAAAAATAGTTTTTCAGTTGTCCAAACTTCCCCTCTATCAACTTGGCAGTTTCTTCCTGGCGTGTTACAGCTTCGTATCTGTTGTTTAACATCATTTTAAAAATTTCTTCTCCTCGGAGTTCTGTGATAACTGCACGTAGATTAAGAGAGAAATTTATTGTTACAGCCTTCTTTCCGCTGGTGCTTTTCCGTTTCTCTTTCATTTCGCTGTAAATCAGAAGTTGTTTTACCACATTCTCTAAAACACAGCATCTTTGCGCAACGTTAGGAAACGCACCACTTTTCTTACAAGCCTGCTGCAGGAGATATGGCTCGGGCATAAATTGTAGAAACGTGTGAATCTTTTGAGTATTTCCACCTTGGGCTAGGTCTGCTAATTCGTTGAGTTGTTGGTCGAGTATCGAGGTCTTTTCTCTTTCAGTTGGAGGATTTATGTCATTTGCAAAATTAGGTTCAAGTAGGACAGAAAAAGTTACAAAATTGGATTTTATTGCTGTCACATATTTTTGAAAATCTGAACCATATTGTTGTTTTCCTTTAGCTAAGAGTTGAATTTTGTTAGCTATGGTCATAATTGGTCTGATGCGACAGTATTGATTGATGTGTGCGTGGTCAACTGGCTTATAGCAGTGCCGCCTAATTTCTCTCCTGAATTTTGGAAACTGTGAGGGATCAGACGGTGAGGTGATATTCAGGGCAGCTGATATATCATCATCACTATGAAACTTAATTTCTGATAGCATCTTTGCCAAGTCATGCTCCCAGCTGTACTTGTCAAGACGTGGTATAAGCCGAAGAGAAGGATTCAGCGCCCAGGTGAAAAATAATAATTTAGCAAATCTTTTCTCGTGATCAGCTTTGTAGATTCTTTTGAACCACTTGGAAAAGTGAAATATCAATGGGTATTTGCAGTTAACTCGCCTTTTGGCAATGGTACATTTTTCAACATCGTGTTGCGTTGGCCTTCGTCCGAACAACTTGTTAACACCAGGTTTTACGAAGTCCGAAAAGCATTTTTCCGGAGTAACACCATACCTATATCCTGTAGTCTCATAGAAACAGTCGAAGATGCACCCATCAATATCACTGTCTCTTTCCACTGGTTTATCATTTTTCAACTGGTCACGTATAGTATCGCACTTGTTGTAATAACTGTTTGCATTAGCCAACATTACCATGCCTAGGGCTAATGCAATCCGAAACCATCGGTTGTTAGTCATCTCCGAAATCTAGAGGGAAAAGAAAAGGCTAGACTAGAGGTTACTCAGCAATGTTATATTGAAGGAAAGCTATTCATCGATGATCGATTATTCTCCGAAACTGAAAAATTGAAAAATTTAACTCTGAACTTTAACAATGCGATTTTAAGGCATGTTTAGCAGTGCAGAACTGTAGGTATAAAAATTTTGATTTGGGATTTTTAAATATGAAAATTCGGTCAAATTTGAATTTGGAAGTTTAGAGTTTAGGTAAATGTCGGTATTTTGCACCATAAGCATCCTTTCCTGGATCAAAAACGATTTTGTGCAAATTTTAACTCTCCAGAAATTTTATGGGGTGCAGTGTCCCCTCTGCCGTGCACCTATTAAGACCCATATTACTTGTCCAGTCAATTATCTTCAATCAGGAGTTATAATCGACATATAATTTATTTTTGTAAAATATGAGTAGGATAAAAAAGACAAGTTATTGATAATCTATATGAATAATGATAATAATAATATTGATAATCTATATGAATAATGATATTAGTATGATTAATAATCTATAGTCTCTTATCTCACATCAACTGCAAATAGGATAGTAATATTTCGGACATAAGATTATCGGACACTAATATTTCGGACATAACATTATCGGACACTAATATTTCGGACATAACATTATCGGACACTAATATTTCGGACATAACATTCTCGGACACTAATATTTCGGACATAAGATCCCCACCCCCATTTATTGATTTTTTTAAAAAGATCCCCACCTCCCAAACCCGCTTATTAAGGCATCCGAGGGTACATTTTCAAAGTTATTTCAGAGATTCCATGTTGCTAAAAGAGAATTCTTAATTGTGATTTCTTTAAACATGCAAAGTGAATTTTTGACCTGAAAAGCCTCCATTTATTTTTTTTTGCCGTACGTTGATTATACGTAAACCGTGTAAAAGAGCTCAAAACTGCACTGCTGGCCGCCGACATGTTTGCCTCGTATTTTTCAGCATCAAGAGCTAAACTTCCATGTTCCTTATGACGTCAAAAAGTGCCTCGTTCTGGAATTGGTTCGTTAAAGAATCAAGTATAACTACGTAAACTGTACGTAAGACCAAAAATATCGTGGCAGTTCGATTCCTTAAACAAAATGAACAAATTATAAGAAATTTCTGACCATTGGAGTTACATTTTAAGGAATGTCTTACAATTATAACTTTGTCATGATGCCCATGGGTAAGAGGGGCGTTGCTCATAACTGTTTACAAGTAATGGAGACACATAAAATAATGTTGCATTACTTATCTTTAATTCGAGTTCATTTTTTTTAACCTTTGAAAAATATGGATACACCGTCTAAATTTCTAAATATAACTACTAAGCATTGTAGTTGGGGACCGATTACGTTTCAAGCAGGACAAATGTCTTTTGAGAATTTTTTTTTGAACATCAAGCACTACTGTTGATTCTAAAATCTCCAGATCCAAGCTTTTGACTAGGCCTTGATTGTATGCTTATAGTACAACACTTTAAAACTTAGTCAATGGACTAGTATAAGCGGACTTGCGATAAATTCCACGACATTCCTCTTGCCTATGGCATGTTCTTTCTTTTTTGCCGTGCAAATATTATTTTATTGGTCATGGATTCTTTATTTTATCGTGTTTGCCTTCACATTTGTTGTGAAAGTATCTCTCCGCATATACGGGGATATAAGAGTTGGTAGCATCACTGAGGATGAAGATGGAATCTACGAAACATGTATAAAAGCAGATTAAAAATATTTGTCATTTCTCTTTCTTTTATATTAGTTTTATTATTACGGGTTGTCTTTTTGGGTTTTTTAAAAATTTATTTAACTGTAGTTGTTCTTCTATGATTAGTAGTATTGCAATTGTCCTTAATTTTTATTGTTAATGCTTTGCTGCATCATAAACAGTTTTATATGCCTATTTTGAACAAGTATCAAACAAATGTAGAAATTTATATGAGCAATAAATAAATGAATTAAAAACTTTCGTAAAGGACAATATTGATAAATATTTAGATTGATAATGATACAAATTGAAAGGGTACACCTTCTGTAGTAGTGCAATCATGATTAGGTTATCTGCTTGCATGCAAAGATAGTACCTATATGTGTTGATAGTGCTACTTGGTGGATAAAGAAAACTAGGGTTTTTAATGATGATGATGATTATGGAATTTATGAAAGTACCAATTGAACTGCCGAGAGGAGTCCTGAAACAAGCATACCCACTTGTGGTCTTTATTGAGCTTTAGAAAGTTCAAATATCTATGTCTTGTAAACTTTACTGCAATCTGTTTCTCTGTTGAAATTTTAAGCTGAACTACGTACGACCAATGTCATTGTTGTCAAGTAGGTTACTTTAGGGCAAAAAGATTTAAAAATGGGTGTCGATCAACTCACTAGGTAAGTTAAACAGACCAATTAAGATGTAATAGATGCTAGGAAAAATAAATCGCTTCAGGTAATTTCTGTGGGAACAACGGAAGTTTGCATCGATATATGCTTAGAAGAAACGTCGTCACCATGCTAGGTAGATAGAGACAACAAGATAATAGGGGACGTTTATAGGATGAGGAAGGACTTACCAGATCAGATACATTGAGATAACGATGTTATAACGAATGCCAACAAGAGGTTGGGTTTATAATGCAATTTATACAGAAGCGGTTACATTCTTATACATGCTAGGAAATAAATTTCAAAATCCGAAACGAAACATTAACGTTTTCATCACTTGTTATTGTATTGTAAAAAACATAAACATAAACAAGTAGGAACCAGTTGAAGAGTGTCAAAAAGGAGGAAGAAATCAAAACAAAGATAAATTTTATAGCACATTGTAATATAATTGATGAATAAGAAACAAGAAGAACAAAAACAAATAAAATCTATTCCTGCAACAGTAAAAAAGCAAGAAACTAAACAGCAAAAAGCAAGAAACCAAACAACAAAAAGGCAAGAACCAAACAGCAAAAGGCAAGAAACCACGCAGCAAGAAAGCAAGAAACCAAACAACAAAAAGGCAAGAAACCAAACAGCGAAAGGCAAGAAACCAAGAAGCAAGAAAGCAAGTAACTAAACAGCAAGAATGCAAGAAACTAAACAGCAAGAATGCAAGAAACTAAACAGCAAGAAAGCAAGAAACCAAGCAGCAATTAAACAAGAAACCAAACAGCAGAAAAAGCAAGAAACCAAACAGCAGAAAAAGCAAGAAACTAAAGAGCAAAATGCAAGAAGACACCAAACAATGACAATTACTTCCCCTACCGTGCTAACAAAAACAAACCCCCAAACAATTGAATAAAAAATATTAAATAAATTTTTAAGAGATTTAAAAGGCTCAAAATATTTGATTAATATGTACAGAAGAAACAGGAATACAGAAAAACCACAAAAGAGACCAAAACAGGTATGAAAAATTAAGTCTAGTTACAATACCTCGTGCAATTTCCCCCCAATGGGTTGTTTTAAAATTTTTCAATAATTGGAAACAAGATGATAGGACGAAAGGTAGTTCTTCCTTGCTCGTTTTTCGTAAAATTCTTTTGCCATGAAGAACAGATTTTCCAGTAGAAAAGGAAATGTTTTAATTGTAAGTTTCTATCAAAATCTGATGCTCAGGGAAATTTTTCCGACAAAATGTTATCTTTCGGTATAATGGTCCCGATGAATACATTTCATTAATATATGCATTTGGGAATTTCCTGAACCAAACAGTAAATAGTTTTCAAACACCATGTAGAGTGAAAGCTCTAAAATTTCAATATATGTGTCATGGCATTTCCCGTACACAAAATCCGCATCGGCTTTCTTGAAAGCTGAAGATTGATCAAGAAACTTCAAGATTAGTTTCCAAGATCGAATTTTTTTAAAGAAATGAATACTTACCTGACCAAACAGTCAAAGCGATAAGGCAGATTGTATAATCATTGTGATGAAGAAGATTTCAGTTAATGTGATGACGATATTTTAAATGACAAGTTGGAAGAAAAACGGGTTAAGTCAATCACGCGGGCTGTAAGATATCTGCGTATTAGCAAACTGGAAGCTTCTTGCTGTAGTACGTAAATCACGTTTCTCACCAATGTCAGATAAAGGTAATGTTACATAGAAGTTGAAAAGTGGTTATTGTAATCAATACACCTACCTTTCCTGCAACCTGAGTGATCCAGGAGTTGCTATCAAATCAGCGTCAACATAGTGTAATTTGTAGCGATTTAGGCTGCATCCTTAAATATAGTGAGTGTTAATCAAACCACCAGTAAAAATGCGTGATTCACTACCAAAATCAGCCAAATTTACGCATTTGTGTGAATGAAAATATTTTAACGCAAGACACGTTCCAGCTCACTGGACACAAATTGTCAAAACGATGACTCATGCATTCAAATGATATACATAGTCCATCATGTGAACATTCGAGAACATCTATTTCTTCCGTGACCCAGCTGATGATCCGGTTAGGGATTCTATTTTAACCTAAAACATGTTTGTGCTCCATGACATGTCTGGTACGAGGGCAACCCAAAATGACGTAATGGTAACCAAAGATATAGAGTGTGATAATGTGAATTAAGAAGCGATATGAGACATTTCTTTATCAAAAGATGCTTCCATCTTGTCTTTACACATTCCTATTTCTACATCCGCCAAGAGGGTTCATGATGATCTTTTTTATTCGTTTTTGTAACTGTTGAAAAAGCACTTGTTGTTCGTTCTGATTTGTGATTTTGCTACAATTTGAAATAATTTGTTTGTAGTTTGTCTTGACGTCGCCAGGTGGAAGTGATTGACACTGGGCCGCCAATTGATTCCCAATACAGCTCCAGTACCACTGAACGACTGCGCCGGTGGCACCTCTCGGCTTAACATTGCCCTCCCATTTTGCCTGTTTGACTTCCTTTGCTCCTCCTTTTCCAGCAATTGCGGGCGAAACTCGCCATTTTGTTGGGACAGCAAGAATAGGCTCCAAATCTCTTACGTCGATTGAGTCACATTTGGAGATGTTTTAAATTTTAAGTCCAGAGAGAGCTATTAAGTAATATGAAACGGCTCAGCTTAGACTTTTGGTCACTCAATTAGGATGACAGCGCTTAAAGACCTGGGCTTTGGTGGGAGAATTATAGATAAACGAGTAAGAGGTGGCCAAGAAACAATTTTGTCTACAATTTGATGTAGGCAACGAGCAGCACGTTGGCAGTCAAGCTGGAGACAGATTACAATAACCATTCGTCAAAAAACGAGTCGGTGACGGCAATTTCTAAACAAGACCTAAACTCCAACTGGCGATAAACTGGCTTTAAGTTTAAGCCGTTAGTTAGAAAACTAGCTTTTCAACCGTAAAGTAAATTATAAAAAGGAACATTGTCATAGGATAACCTATCCTTCGTTATTCGGGGCTGCAATTATCATTATAACGGCTCGATGCCTTAATATTGATAATTTTCGCTTATGTGACGCTAGTTTAGAAATACAGTCATTCTATACACACGGCAGCCGCCATGGGGCAGAGGAAATTTGCATTCTTTTCGTATATAATTTTGTTTTCGAAAAAGCAGGGGGAGAAACACATTTAAAAGTAACAGAGTTGTTTTGCCAAATTTCTTTGCACCGAAATAAGTTTACTCTCCTCCTATGCCACCATCTGCAAGTTGTTAAGTATTCAAAGTGGGTCAAGCTTAACATCTGACTACGGAAAATATCTGATTTCATTTCCAACTTGATTCATCTGAAAGCCGCCTCTCAAACTTAAAGATTATTTTGGGTAGGAAGCTTACAACTGTTTCTTGTCTTTCTATTTAGATTTTCTTAAATTGTATTTTCAAGATTTATATTTACGATTCAAGTTATCTCATCTATATTTCAGATTTGGTGCTACTTTGTGGAATCTTTCGGTAGGCAATTTTCTTAGTGCAACGACTCCGTAACCAGATTTTACAGCAGTACAATTGTTCCCAAGTTACATCCTTTACAATTTAAAAAACAAAACAAAAAACTTTGTGTTAAAAATACTCATAATTAATTAACCCATATCAAACTTTATTGCTATACAAATTTTAAAAAAGTTCTCTCAGTGTTAAAAGCTCTAGGTATATTTGTTATTTAGATTTGAAACTGTGTTACTTATGTTTTTCTTTCTCTTCTTTAGATCAATGAAACAACCTTATTTTTGAGTTAGAGGTGATAAAATTAAACAACGACTCCGTAACCAGATTTTACAGCAGTACAATTGTTCCCAAGTTACATCCTTTACAATTTAAAAAACAAAACA
>JAAAKL020001224.1:3160-32373 GCA_010016065.2 Carybdea cf. marsupialis auct. non (Linnaeus, 1758)
ATAAATAAAAAAAAAACTAAAATAAAAAATCATACACAACATCAAAAACTTACTAAATGATGGGGGGGGGGGGGGGGGAAGGAGGGGGGGGGGGGGGGGGGGGGGGGGGGATTGAAATTTGTTCATTAGCTTATTGATTGTAAGATTTACAAATTGAAGTTCATTTGGAAGTGCAGAGGTGCAGAGGCAGAGTCATTCACATAAAAGATTGGATATGGAGCTTGGCAAAACTATGAAATCTGTAATATTTTATCTTTATTAAACTGAGGTAGCTTGCAATATAGACTCAACGCTTGAAATGCGCGGGTTTTCTGTCAATAGCACTATTAACTGGCATGGCCACAGCAAATATTTTCAGCAAATAACACTCCTCTGATGGCTATGGATCTATTCCGCCCACAACCATTTTCCAAGTAACAATTGAAATCAAGATAGAGCACTGCTGTTAAATGTAAACCTGTTAACCTGCTGTTAAATAAATCATGCTGCTAATAAAGTCATTTGAAATGAGATGCCTTACAACAATTCTTGGTGTTACCAGATACCACAGAATATCAAATGAGAAAATTAGAGAGCAGCTAGGTGTCCAACCAGGGTCATCTAATAACAGGCCTGGACAACATTCAAATGGAGGTTGCAACTGGAGGCCATCTGAAAATTTGGAATAATTTAACCTTTAATCCTAAACCATAATATATGCAATTCATCATTGCTGTGTACTGGATTAAGAAGTCATGACAGTAGTTGATGTATGCAGCAGACAGTACACAGCAGGTAGATGCTTGTATTTCACAATCAAGATGGAACTTTCCTGTTGAAGCAACAGTCATTTTTCAATCTTGCGAGCTGAAATTGTGTCCTTAATCTGACCTTATGCAATATCTGGCAATAACCATATGGTAAGCACCTGCTATATATCGTCCCAATCATCACCAATTGGGAAAGATGGTCTCTCTGAGGATATTATGTCCCAGAGTACCTCACTCAGTTAGTTGATAATTTGAAGACGTAAACATGTTGACATCTAAGGAAAGTAAAGGAATCTGTTCTTGGCAATTCCTGGTAAAATAGTGCAGATAATTTGTGTGACCCTGATTATCAATACTGGTATTTATTTGATAGCTGTCTGTATGACTTTTGTGATATAATTTTATTGTTAATCACAAGTTACTTCTTGAGACTACTCTGCAAGTTCAACCATTTACAACCGTGTCAAACCACACCTTGCAAATGTTGTGCGACGAATAGTAATGGAAACTAAAATGAGAGTAACAGAGAATGTGTATGTTGACTCCCTATGGACCAGGGAGAGAGAGAAGAATGGCTTATAGTTATTCCTCAAGACAATATACCTGGCTCCAATACACCTTTTTGTGAATGCCATTTTCCTATAGGATATAAGACAATTACGCTTCATGGTAAACAGAGACCTGTCAACCTATCCTCAATATTCAAATGAGTCAAGCCAAGTTTTGATCCTGACTCCCCTGCTTCTTGGGGGAATAACAAAAAACTCTTTGTGATCAAGTAGAAGTACTCTGCCAGATGAGGCAGACATGTTCTTGTGACAGGATGTGGTAACATCTTTTGATACCTTGTATGGGCATGTAATCAGTAAGGAATTAAAGCTTTGTGGGGAGTTAGCGCTTGTGGGATATGAAACATCAATAAAATCATTAGATATTTGATTGCCAGAATCTGACGAGGCAATGAGTATTTGTTGTTTCTCACTGAAAATAAAATCTGATCTTGAAGCTTTTCCCTGTGGAGTAAAATGCACTATTTCTACCTTATCAAAAAAATCAATTTTATCGTATTTTCACATTCTCACAGTTGGAGGAAGCATTAAGGTTGCTTGTTGCATTGTTAAGAAAAAAAAATAGTGTTACTGCAACATGTCACTGCCATGAATTCTCTGACATATGTAGGTGCTAAACAATATATACCTGAGACAGTTGTATGGGCATTTGAATACTTCACAACATCTAGGGTTGTATATTCTCACTTCTTGGAGGGCTATGAGCTCCTAAGTCTCAAAGCAAAAATTCAAATAACTTCTAAAGTTGATGCATCTCTTGACGATTCAACATTTATGAATTCTTTATTCAGCAATTTAACTGATCTTCAACAAAAGAATTGTAATTTCATCATTGATTAAGTTTATGTGAAACCATCCCTGAGATATCATGGGGGCACTGTCTTTGGAAAAATCTTCAGTATTTTTCAAGATTTGGTTCCAACTATTTCGAGTTTTATGCTAGTATCTTTGTTTGGTAACCCTAAATATTTGGGACTTGTTTATATTGCTGGCTATGTGATTCATCATGAAACTGATTTAAAGGATACCTATGATTTTTTCAATCAGTATGGGTCATTTTTGAGTGATCTAAATTATGGGGGACTCCAAATACTGTGGGTTGGTCTCTGTCAATGTGTAATTTTCAGATATTTCTTTTTCATGAAATATCACGTCTTGTATGTAGGAAATCATTGTGTCATGTACTAAGTAGAGATATCTTGCCATTCAAATCTGCAAATTGTACACCCCAAGATCAACAAAGGAGACTAAGCAGAAAGTTTTGAAACTGTTAACATCCTAATATATTCATGTTAATTATTGATTTTACACCAATATTTCATTCTTAGAAGAGTCTGTGGTTTTTGCTTATACTGTCTCCTTGTACTCTTTATACTGTCTCGGTAAGTTGTACATATACCATATTTGATTAAAATTGATTATTTTGGTTGACACCCCTCCCCTGGGCTCAAATCACACCTGTTATGGATGATTTTGCCCAAGGATGCATGTAACACTATCATCATGATAAAAAATACCAGATATCCACAGTCAATCTACATTTTCATAATGGCACCAGTTGTGGCCTCCACCTGTGCATTGTTCAGGCCTGTTATCCAGATCGCCCTGTGCCCAACACATACTGGACATCATCAGAACAAGAAGATTGCATTGGTTTGGGCACGTAGCTACATTACCAGCAGAAAGCTTTGTCAGTGCAGCAGTCAAGCAAGACTTCATTGGCAAACGCAGCAGAGGTAGACCACCCATGGCATGACCAAGTGAGGAAGACACTGGGTTGCCATTGGCAACAGCATTCTGGCAAGCACAGGGTCAAGCAGGTGGTGCAAGGTTGTGGATGGAGCTTGGGGGCCACAGGGCTAAGCACTTGATTGATTGATGGATTGAATTAAGTCATTTCTGCCCAGCTCAATTACTGATGGATTGTGGTGGTTCTGAAGATAAGTTCCTCGTCAGAAAACTTACATTTATTGTTTATAGTGTGTGGTAATCTTAATCAAGATTATCCTATGTACAAAATCTATTTATTCTTTAACCATTGACAACCATTGACAACCATTGAATGGCATCTACATTTCCAGGGGGTATTCTGGGAGGCTACCATGAATTAATAGATCCTTGGTTCATCACATGGTGGGATATAAAAGTATGTTCACAGGAAATTTCCAGAACAAAACTTTTGTTACTAAAACCAATGAGAGCAGCCATTTCAAGGCCTAATTTTTTCCCAACGCTTTTCAAGATTTTCCAGGCCACCCTGTTTGATCATGGCAAACCCTTGTGGATAACAATTGATCAATGACTGTCATGATGTCTGTTATCATTCCCTCTTTCTTATGGCATTTCATAAGTAATAATGGTCTGAACTGAAGGGAAAGAATAACATATGTAGAAAGGGCCACAGCAACAATTCTTGAGGGGCAGGGGGGATGACACCATTGTATAAATGGACAATAACTAGTCAGTGAATTTGTATGGAATAATACTTTGGTAACAAGTAGGGATAAGTGATCCCTGCCTCTGGTTGCTATGACTCTGTAACAGATCTTTTCTGTTTTCTGGGGAAGTTGAAACAGAAATTGATATCAGATCATGAGCATATTACATATAGAAAATTGATAAAAGGCATACAGAGGCTTGTGTGCTGGGTCTGAATATACTTTTTAGAATGCCTGAAATCTGTTAACATCAGACTCCAGGGGAGTACAGGTCTATAAGATTCTTCAAGATTCTTCAGGATTCTGATATCATTATCCATCACTACTGGTAAACTAAGAACAGCCAAGATCAGTATAACTTGATCTTATTGCAAATATTTCTGTATTAACCCCTTTTTCTCTATAACACCCTCCCATTTGGAATCTGAGAAAGTAATTAGCATTTCCCCTTTTATATCCAATGAGACAGAAATCAATACAGACTTATGAATATCTGAATTCTACTTGTACCATTTACTTTATTTGCATGATGATTCTAACATTTTACTGCACTTTCATTTAACTCATTGAACCCAGATGACGAGTATTTGAGTCATGCGATATTGCCTTGCCAATCCCAGATGATACGTTTTTGCCTCATGTGGTGTTGCCTCCCAAATTCCTGACGACAAACATATTTGAGTCATGTAATTAATTTATTCCCCCCTTGTTTGTATACATGCCGTTCTTTTGCTATGAAATTTATACCAAAGTGAACTTAAATAGTTACTTTTCTTACATACTGCTGAAAATTTACATGATGCCAGTAAAAAAAATCGAGAAAATCAACCTTGAAACATAGTAGACATCAGCTGATTTTATCATGGCCTCTTCATTCCACATGATTCTGACAGCGGCAGTCAAGAATCATTTCATGGTTTTACAGATAAGAGAAATCAAGGAGGCAAAAATCAGTCACCAATAGGCCCTTGAGGGTGACTCCTGAAATTTCTATTAGTGAGTATACAAATATCTACGCTAAACAAGACAGGAAATCGGTACCAACTACAACATATGACATTTGTGATTACATTGTTATTTGTATGTATAAGAGCATTATGTATTGTAATATTATGTAAATGTATTCCAGAGTTGACAATAACGACTAACTACGAACACAGTATGCTTCTTACTAAAACTCTACAAACTAGTGGACTTCTATGTGGCTTCTTGTGGCCATGAGTAAGTCCTATTACGAACATGTTCATCTTGATCAAAGAATCACCAAATCACAGATACTCAAACAATCCAATGCAAACTAGGCATTCAAAGATGCTCTATTTTCTTAAGGAACTGTTAATTTAACTTACTCGGCAGTAACTTTGAGAAAAAGGGTAGTCAATCCTGATAGCTTCAGGAGTAGGACATTGGCCAGTAAAACATTTAGTTCGACGAAAATGTAAGCAATGTTATGACTGAGAAAAATTCTGTGACTCAGTGCTGTACTGCAGCAGCTATAGCAACTTAGAGCAGAGTATCTTCCTTCGCCTTTGTGATAGCTGCTTTCAAAGCCATACATGATACCAGTATGTAAAAATAGTTATACATTCATCCTGCTCAGTGAATAACACTCTGTAATTCCAACTTTAGTGTAACTTTTCCAGAAACGCAGAAGGTGTTTTGGTTGATTGACTTGAAATATTTGGAAACAATCAGGAGGTCAAGGTAGACATCTGCAAAGACATCAATTTCTTTGATATCCTCCATTTCTCTCCAGTCTAAGTAACTTGAATTGTAGCTGGTATGAAATATATATTAAATATCCACATTTCTGTTGCTCAGAAGTCCTAGGATAGTTGTTCACCACTTAGAATAACAGCCAAAAGAATCAGGCATGTTTGAAATGTCACATGAATTTGCCTCTGTGGGTTGATTTGCATAGATGTAAGTTCAATGAGCATTCCTATTGTTTTATGAAATTGTACCACACAATGGACACCACCAATCAAATCAGGACTTGTTGGGCTTTCAATCAATGTAAGCCAAAATGTGCTCAACTTAAATAACAAAAAAACCTGGCTGCAACGGTAGCCCCACAAGTTTAACGAACCAATCCAAGCCACAAGATTATTCAGTTTAAGCATTTCAAATGGCATATATGATACAGCATATTATGCTGTTAAAAATAACTTTTAATTTCTTTTTAAAACGAAGCCATCAAACTCTCTTTTTACAAGGGAACTTAAAAATCATCATCACTGCAGCTAGGCACCTGCGACTCAGAGTTGGTTTGTTTACATCGGGCTTCAGAACTTACAACATGAATGAGAGAAGAGCCTCACGTAGTCAATGAGTTATAAATAAAAATAAATATAAAAATATAAATATAAAAAAAACCTTACCATATATAATTTAGCTTTAAGATCTGACACAATTAAGGACACCCCACCCAATTTGAAGTTTGAAGTTTGAAGTAGCTCAGGGGCTTAGTAATTACATCTTGCTACAAGAAACATAGCACTAGTCCCCATTGGGCATGAAATAATGTAGGTAGTAATAGCCCTGAAGAAAAGTATTTTGTATGGTGATTTTGAAAATAAAAATAGGTACTTTTAACCCTTTAAGCCCCATGTGCTTCTTTTGCGACTCACTGTGAAAGTGCTCCAAAGCCAAAGAGCAGCTTTTGCAGCCAAAATCAGTCCCTTGCTTTCAGTGGGTTACCCCAAGGAAACCGCAACAAATGTCTAAACAATTTATACCATTGTCTTCAGCAAAGAACAAGCTTTTAATTGGTTATGAGTAACAATAGGGTTTCAGTGGGAACTTTTGAGAAAATCCCATCTGAACTTCGTCCTCAAGCATGTTGCAAAGTATTGCAATCATGCCAAGTTCTACGACCTTGTTAGCTTTGCTCCTTTCTGACTATAAAATTGAAAATAAAAGAGTTCATATCTTTAGAAATAGCTTAAGAGAAACCTATTGTGTTGATTTGTGGTAGTTTTGATCCAGATTTATTAGGAAATTCAAGTAACTGCAGCGCTCAAGTGAAGGTTATGGCTGAAGTTTGAAACAGTGTTACTGACAACTTACATTTGTTGCTGTCCAGAGAGTAGGATAGATCTAAACATCGAAAATCTGGTCCTTTGATAACAATCAAGTGCAGTTGCACTATTTGGCCCTCTTTCAGCTATAGATATTTATTATTTTAACCAAGAAATCAGCTTTACATTGGCAATCAAGAAATACAGTAGTAGTTGAACCCTTTTCACTCGATCAATTGGAGCTGTTCAGTGTGTTGTTGTTGGTGGACGATTATCCCATATGTCTAATGATTGGACAAATATATATACGGCTATCAGATATGCCTTTGTTTTAATCATTGCTTTAGATGAAGAAATACATGGACATTTACTTACAAGGACATTTATCTTATCCAAACATTTCTCCTCAGAGACATGAACTCAATCATGATACACTGTTTACCCTACGAAATACAACGATTTTCAAATCAAAGTGGACTAGTTGTGGGTACCTAAAAATACAAAAATGGTATGCCAAAGAGTGTATGGTGTTTTTTTACGTGTTATTGGAATAATAAAGGATATTTTTAAACAGTTTGTTTGGTTTTGAGTTAAGTTTCGAGGGCTTTGATAGTCTCTTGCAGGATGTTGCAACTTGTTTACATTGATGATGGCAATGAATAACACGATGGAATAGTTAGTTATACCTGAAGCTAATGGACAACTTAGCTTCATACTTCTTAAGAACTACTTACGGTTGCTCGACGAACTTTTATTACTCATGTCCAAATATCCGATCATTTCCACTAGGATTTAATGTCTCCAAGAACAAATTTCAGCCTTGCATTGTATCAGGGCCGAAGAACATTTTGACCTGCATTAAGTTGTCAACAAACATTGCTCATGCTGTTGTTAGCTTTGCTTTGGATGCCTTAGAACATTTCCCAAGAATAAGAATGAAAAAACTGTATATTTGTTTTTTCAGTAAGATATAGTGCGCATTTTGTGGTAGTCATCCCCTTTATAACTACGAAAATGAACCAACTTCTTTATTCAAACAAAGTGAGCCGAGCTGATTTCATTTCAAGACATTCAGAACATGATTATGGACTGCAACTCGCTTGCCTCCTTCAAGTGTATGTGAAAAACAGCTTCATATTTATGTATATATCCAATATTTTTATTATATCTGGGGTTTAGGTATATTTCAAGTGAAATAGTGGTGAATGAATCACCAGCTGACATCTCATCTTTCAGAATTTTGTTGACATTTTACTTCAAGAGGTTTGAAGGCTCGTAAATACCATGATATTCCAGTGATGGCTTAACAATTTATACCTACTTGTAGATTGTTTCCTCCTCTACATTTTCTTTTTAGAATGTTCTTCTCTAGGAGTAATAGTTTGACGAAAACGAAAAGTGTGGGCCTTAGGTACATTTTGCATTGCAGCGAGCCAGGGCTTAAAGGATTAAGTAAACTTCAAGTGAAGTGGAGGCAGGGTTAGATAACATCCCCCCCCCACCCCAACAATATTCACATGCTTTTATCAACATATTTACCCAATATATCTTACAGTGTTTTTGTGAGTGAAGCTTCCCAAGGTATATTTTAGTAGAAAAAAGCTTGACAGTAGCTAAGCAAAATGAAGACTTCGAGCAAGACTGGAAAGGCTTTCGGTAGATATGTTTTTTTGTGTTACAAAGGATGGATGCTCGCAGAAGATATAGTTCAAGTAACAAGATCTCTTAGATATAAAATACATAGAAGTTTATCCACATCAAAAAACTGATATACATATTCATGAAGCTGTTCAAAATAGGTTGATTTCAGATTACACAAGGTGACTAAATGATATTGCCTGCATAAAGTTTGTTATGTTAACACATGGAATTGTTTAATAAATACATATTTATTGTAATTTAGGCAGTTCACATGTTCAGGTAGATGCTACACTCATAATAACACCACAGACACATAAGCTTGCAATTAAGTCACCAGTGTTTGGTGATGCCATTGCGATGGATGCAAACATATAGCATAAAGATGGAAAGCAAGAAAATAAAGATTTCCATCCTTGCTTGTGTTTAATACACATTTATGATGTTCTACTGGTCAACATGTGATAACCTACTTATCTGGTAGAAAAGGCTTAAAGATGCAACATCTCAGACAGGTTAAGTGTGTGGGCCAGTTTATAAACTTGGTAAAAAATATGCATAATACAGAGATGTATACAGCTCTTTTATAGTACAATAACTCAAACTTTTATTCTTCCATTCATAGCATGATACTTCAGAGGGTTACTCAATCTCAATATCTGAAAACGTTTACTGGAGAACACATATACATCTATAGGTTGTATCAAAGACATGTACAGATCTTTACTGATATGAGTAAATGCCATATACTACATGTAGTGATCCTGAATTGTGAATTGGTGCTGTGTATACATATATGTATACTGTGTTCCCAGTACATTCAACTCACCTCCAATTTTAGAGAACAAAACTTTTCATCACATTAAATATAAAAACATGATAATGCAATCACTTACCTCAGAAAAGACATGGACAAATATATCCTTGATATATGTTGAAATGGAGGTCCTGTAGTCCTTACCAACATTTTTTAAAATTGAGTCCAGTAAATAGAGTGAAGCCATCTTCATGAGTGGGTTTACCTACAACAAAATATGACGAATTGCATTACAGCAATTGATCAGCAAATCAATGCCTTTAAACTCCAAACATATCACTTAATATTTATGCTGTTGTGGACCTGCTTTGGTAACGGTTACTATACACATTCTTGATTCACTAGCTCTATAGCTCTAACCTTGAAAATTTCTACTATTGGAATTCAAGTACTCATTAACTGACTTTAGTTCGTATCCTCTAGTTTCTTTGATTTGATAATGAACACACTATACTGCTTAAAATATGCAAGACTTAGAAATAGGCACATGAACACATGTAATAGTAATACTGATATTTCTGCATATGACTTCGTTACGTAGCTTAGTTCCGCTGGACGGACCGGTGGCGACCGAGGTAAGTAATAGAAAGCTCAAGATCTATACCTTTTCGATCCTCTCCTTGATGGTCTTCACTATTGCGTCTCCATGCACCATATTTTCCTCTGCTAACATGGTAAGAACATTGATCAATGGTTTGGAATTGAAAGTAAGGTCTTCTAATGACGATCGGTACTCTTCCACAACATCCTCCTCGTCATTACTACTGCCTCCCTCATCCATCCTCCCAGTGATAGATTAAAGTTAAAGAAGTCAACGTCCGGTTATTTTCTCTTTCTTAAAATCCAGGTTTACATTTTTCGCTTAAACTCCTGAATATTATATATTATTAACCGAAGTTTCTTTCATAACCCACGACATTTTGAAAACTCTACAGATCATGACGAAATTGTCCATCCCAGCATTCCTTGCTGAAAACCCATAGGGGACCATCCAAATTATTTGTTGGACCATGAAGGGCAAGTTTTTCGTGGGTGTATTTTAAGGCAAACACTCCAGAGGTGAATTTCTAAATCACTAGATAAGTTTCCCAGTTGTAAAACAAAAACTTCAGATAATATTTCTTACTTTCAAGTTACAATACATGGTCTCCTACATCTATTTTAATTTGAACAAAATTAAACAAACTATAAGAAATACTTATACATAACAAATGATTGACGCATTGTCATCATCAAGGCCCATGTACATGGTGCCCTTAATGTAGCCACTATTTGGCATTTTTATTCTTCTTCAGAACTTCCACAAACAATCTTTCCCCCTTTGTAGATGTTATTCACTTCTGTAGCAACAGCGAAAAGCAATTTTGAGGAATTTTGCAGCTAGGACCATGAAAACGTCTCGAGTATACCATGCTGCCTGTTTTCTCGCATCAAGTTGCCTTATGAAACATGATATATAACAGCCAATAACGCTGGTACCGTTAACAGGATTGAGATTCATTTAACACCTGCAGAGACTCAACCTTGACACTCAGTTAAAAGAGCAAGAACTGTTTACAAGTCGAATGTTCTCATCTCTTCACTTCAGTTCTGGCACTGGCAGTTCTGTGTAGTCATGGTACCAAAGGGATGGCATTGCATCATATGCCGCTCTCACGACACGGCTGAAAACATGACTTGAAACACTCCTTGAAAGACAAGTTTTACTTTACTTAAACTATAGTCAACCCCTCCTAAATATTCTCCTATAACCTTGTAGCATAAGAATCATTTAAATGATATCCGAGTTACAATTTATTTCCTATTTTAATCACCCCTCCACTAGTTTCATCTTCACACATTTTCTCTAGCTTTATGAAGCCAAATGGAAACGAAAAAGACGAATGGGTAAGCAAAATCTCCAATTGATCAAGAAAATAAAAGATGTCTTTGGTAGTTCTCAACCAGCCTGTATCGTCTGAACTACCTATGTTACGAGAAAGGTGTTCCCTTTCACCCAAAAGATGCGCTTCCTCTCATTAAAAAGAAGTCATGTAATACATCAGTCCAAATCCGGTGTGGCTGACGATTCCTTAAACACATAACCCAAATGTTGAAAAGAGGATCCATCAGCACATATCAATAACTGACGTAACAAAAGGACACGGGCCTTATTCAGGAAGCATGATCCTGTAAAAGTGTTAAGAAGAGCATGGATTGCGACTCCGTTAGTTGGACAACTTTTACTGTATAGACTTGACTGCTCTGATGAATTTTCTATACGCCTGCGTTACAAAAGGCTAGGTCAGATTTTCATTTGCTTAATTTAGGAGCCTTTTAAATTAGTAAACAAGGTTTGCCACTAGAAGAAGTTTATCATCAATGTAAACTTGTTTCAACTTTGTTTTACAAGGGATTCCGTAGCCATGTCTAATCATATTAACTTGTCTGGTCTCTTTTGTATTCATCTATGACCAAGGTTTCTGATGAGTATCATCCCAACAACTTTTCTACCCAACGACGCTCCTGTCTGGTAAAAACCATTCTGGACATTCCGTAATCATCTTACGTCTCACGAGAAAGTTGCTATGGAGACGCTTGAAGACACAACTACCACTAGGCCAGTTGATCACTAGATTCTATATCAGAAAGATATAAACCTGGTGATGATGAAAAATAAGGCTACCACACATGGACCACTTTTTTGGAAAATTATGGAACGTGCCCTAATAGTCATTTACGATTATTAAGACATTGTGAAATCCTTCATGCATTCAAGAACATTCACATTCTAAGCCTTTGATAGAAAACTTGATAGCAAGATAGTAATGACAGAGAATTCTTTTGCCACAAGAGGCGGGTTGTTAATTTTCTCAAACATTTGTAAGCAGTAAAAAAATGTCAAGCTAGAGTTAAGGATGCAGGTAGCTCTGCTTAGACTTGTTAAATTGCAAGGTATACAAATGAGGAAAGACAGAATTTTTGAAGGAGCTGCACGATGATGCAGTAAAGCAGTTGTAAATATACTGTATACTATACTAGCGTACAGGGTTGGGAGAGGAAGCTGGGAAGTTGATATCTCATGACACTAGGGAAAGAGACCAACTTAACATCAGATTTCGTAACAAAGTTTTCAAGGCGATCGTGTGAGGACACAAGCACACGTTAAGCCAGGCAAATGTAACGTTATTTTCCTTTCGGCTCTATCCATTTAGGACTTCACGCCTCTTGGCTTCTGTAAGCCACACTAGGGGTGGGGACATATAGTTTAATGTATAGTTGCAACCGTCCCACCCTCATGTCGTTCCTACATTCAAAATGTAACTTGTTCTCTGACGTAATGTTCTCTCTCTGATGCCTCTGGTGTAAATAGAGTAGAAGACTGCAGAATTAACATTCAGCAGAAATTTTTTATCTAATCCAAGAGAAACTGTTTGGAGTACCATACTTTCTCGACGAAAAATTTTCTTGGCAAAAACTGAGTGTTCCATGGGGGCAGAACCACAATTAAGATTGGATACAGATTGAAATATTTACAAGCTGTTATTGAATTTCCTACACTTTGCATAAATATATTGAAAATTAGTGAATGGCTCGGGCGATTCCTATTCATTCGTAAAAGTACCAATCTTACCCGAAAATATAACAAAAGTCAGCTGCAACAAAACAAGGTCCTGAAATTGTAAGAAGTTCATAACTTGTAAAAGTCAGTACTACTTATATTGATATAAATCCCATTTTTTCTTTCTGTAGAATTTGAAACTTACCAGTCAATTTTCGCAATAGTCTCAAGTTATTAATACCGACAAATATATGGACTTGATAAAGCTACTCCTTAAAATCATCACGAGGGATCGATGAGCGGTCTTTTGTTAATATTTCGGCTCACAGTAACCACAGCAGTTAAGAAAATACTGACTCAAAGGTTAGGAGAGGATGAAATCTTTCATTAGTTCAGAAATGCACTTCTTTTCATTATCCTGTCGCCTGCAATAACATTCATACAATTCAATAACCTTTCGTAAAAAAAGTGATAGTTGGTAAATAAAGAAATTCTTGATACTTAAAGTATTTGATTTAACTGATTATGACAGTGGTTATGATTGTGGCAGACTTACGAGAGGTTGGTGACCTCGAGCATATTTATAGAAATATTTATAGAAATATTGATGAAGATAGGTAATAAGAATCTTTCCTGGCAATCATCTGCAAATGGGTCAACTCATCAGCACAAGATTTCCTTTGTAGACAATATGAAAGTGTGATCTGTAGTGTATTTAACCCACGACTTCCTCTGTAAAACAACTGTACGCAACGGACACCATTATCTTCATTCCAAAGACACTTAAAGCTTTTGGCTTGTGCAAGTGGAATAAAAAATCAATGAAAGGACTGGGACTGTTCTTAATTATGTCGATGTGAGATCCATTTCATTGAGCTTAACAGCAAAATACCTACCTTGTAGCTTTTGGTGACCTCATTATTGTTGAAAATTTGGGTCTGGAAATAGGTGACCGCCCTAAGCAGCTGCCGGAGGCAACCCTTGATCCGAGTCGCTGATAAACAAACAACTTGATAGGGGTTTATCACGCTACTATAATGACGTCATGAAGTTGAAGGTTTCAAGATGCACCGAGACAAGATGCCACGTCATACAACTGAGTTGACATGTTCAGCCATACGTTAGTCAAGTACATAGGATGCTGGGTGCCTGATGAGGCGCAGCAACAAGCATCCATTTTTGGCGCCTTTCAAACATGGCCGACTTTGCCAGCGTAATAACGCCATTAAGGACAGTACCACTGCACTTCATTTGAATGCAAAGAATAATACTGAATAATTTCGGAGGGTTATATAGCTGGCTATAAACGTGAAACAAGTTTCCTACCGTGGGCTTACGAAATTTCTCATAAAACCTCCAAATAAGCAGAGAGGTATCCACGAAGGAGGGCTTGCGCACTTCTACTAGTGGGCTTACACCGTCCCTGGGGTTCTACAAGCCTGTCTGACATGTTGGTAAATGTTTGTCTATATTAAATTTGCCTCTCTCTCGCCGAAAGTTTATTTCTCCTCTCACTTCAGTTATTGTACACCTCAGCTTCTCTTCTGTTTGAACAAGCACCCCTATTCTATACCCTATTTGGTAATAGGACTGTAAATCGCTTGAAAAAAACTCGAGTACACCCCATAAGAGGAAGTATTTGCGGAAGTGATGGTGGTAAATTCCTACCAGTGATTCTGATAACAATGCTGACGATATGGATCTCGACTGTTATGGCAGTAAACAAGCTTGATAAACAATACAACTCTTCCATTATCCAGAAAATATCTATTAATTAAACCATACTAAATGCAATAAAGTAACAAAACAAACTGAGGCCTGCTCTTACATTGTTATTTGTTCGTCTCTAAATATGAACACTTATGATAATTGGAATTGACGAGAAAATGGAGCACATTTCCAGTGACTAAATTACCATCAAGATGGAACGAATACCAGTACCAGCTTCTATCTACTTACTAACCTCATAACCCATTCCAAAGCACTCTAGTCTTTACTTTACCCTATCATAAGGATTGGGGATGAGATTGGGGCATTGGGGCATGAGATTAGGGCATGAGGTTGGGGCATGACTGTTAAGTCGATTAGTGTGCAGAGTAGATGATTTGTTAATGACAATCGAAACATATCATTTTAAGTATGAAAGACATACTGTTATAACAACTGAACCTAAAATTCTTTTCGGAGAACGGGGAGGTATAATATCTAGTCAACAACATCCAACAGCACTCATTTTAGAATTCTGAAACTAGACCAAAGTTGTTGGAATGTCCATGAGGGAACAATCATAACACCCATGAAATGTATAATACGTCGTTACGAGTACATGATATGAAGCCTTTTCGCTATTAACATCACTTCGAAATCTTCAACATACGAAACCCTGATTCCACATTAACAATCCTTTAACTTAATTAGAACTTGCTGAAATCAAAATTTTGGGTCCATCCAATCTACTGTATTGAAGACAGGTACTGCCCAATAATCCCATCCCTTCCTTAACATACTTTGAATCTACTGTTACTGAAGCAACACATTAACGTAGCATGAAAGAAGCAAACTACAATATTACTGTTACGCGAAATGCCAAAGCGTTTGATAAGCGCAATTAGAGTGAACGGGTCTAAACCATTACTCTTTGATCGAGTGTGCGTTGGCAACATCTGCCATCTACTATGGGACGGATCCATTTTAACTTATGCAAAAGTGCGGGTATCTTGGCTACTATTAAGTATTACGATCATTGGTTAAAAACTGGCTATTTGATCACCCTTAGCCTTTACAAATCTTTACAGGAAGCTGACAGTGGTGTACCTGCTGGCCCCCACACCACCGTACAACAGACCTGGGTACGAAAGAGATGAAACCCGCTGCTTATTATACACGTGAAAAATGTTCTTCAGGTTTGACGAGAATACGTACCAATTTGTACCGTGAAATATGGACAAATACAGTTTCATACTGTTCACCTGGCGAGTTATTGATACTACAAGGATATACTGGTGGTGCAATTACAATGAGCAGAAAGCCAGTTTTTGGTGCCTAGTAACGGACTAGGTTCAAGATTCAGTAAGGCACTGGTTGGAAACATAATTTAAACAAATGTGCAACACTAAGCGATGTACAACACTACCTAAGTTCTTTTTTAACTAGTTTGAAATACATACTAGCTTAAAGTATTAAGTATGCGCTTCAAAAATCTATGAAGGTCTCGTGAAAGACAATTAAATTTGTTAAACTTATTTACACGTCTAAATAACTACTTCGCATGTCTACTTATATCACTGTCTGAGTCTATTTCGACTACTTCGACTGTGGCTACTTTTATTAATTGTTTCCTTTTGTTGTAGTAAGTTTCTGTCATTTCCATGTCGAATATTTTTGTTTCGGCAGCTATTTATTATTTTCAATCAATTTTAATTAAACTCTTGCACACAGCTGTGAACATTCACTTTACAACTCAACAGGACAGATCAAAGTTTTGTGCGAAAGTTTCACAGTTCACATGTAAATTCAAGTTTCGCGACGAACTAATTGAAATATATAATATTTCCAAAGAGTTTTTTCTATATGAGAATGGTTTTGTAGGAAGGCTTACCATGCATTTGGTCATTTCAGATAGTGGGAATGCTACAACTTATTCTGCTATGAATAAGTTAACATGACATAATACACTCTTGCTCTCATTTCTAGCTACTTAGACGTGCAATTAAGTAAGACCCCATACAAAATCACCTTATGCTAAGAAGCTTGTACTTTGCCCCTAATTTATTGCAAAAAGATGATACATTCAACTTAAGCCGCTAAAGACGAGGAAATATCAACAAACATCTCAAATGAAATGAGTGTCCTCCCATAAACACAGCACTGCAAGTTCATTAGATACCTTCAAAAAGACAGCATACATTAATTACAGTAGTAAAATATATAGAACTGCTTACAACTATATTATATACCATGATTAGGATGCTGTTATACCCCTGTCGTTCAAAATCCTTAGGTGTATACACAATATGGACACCCATGTCCACTGCTACGTAAAATATTTCAAGACTTCCATTAGAAAGATGCATCACTGAGAAATGTGGATGCCAGCCAAGTCACACAACTATCTTCGATGTAGCTGCAAGCCCCAACTCCTCCTCTTCACCCTGACATCATTCCGTCTTTAATACAGGGGTGCTTGACTTGAAAAACTTGATGGTTTCATTCTATGAAAATATAAATGGCTGTCCTGCAGGTGAATTTAGTCATTAAGGAGGCAGCAACATAAACATGCAGCACACAATGCACAAATGGCACACTCCTCTGCTGAAGTGTCTTTCCTCCTTTCTTCATATACATACGTTGTTTGTTGAGGTTGTGGTTGCATTACAACTGTTGTATGTGTGGCTCCTTGAGGTGGTGGAGGCCCATAACCATAACCAGGTTGTGGTGGATACTGTCCTTGTGGTGGATAACCTTGGGGTGGATAGCCTGGCTGTGGAGCATAGCCTCCCTGAGGTGGATACCCTGGGGCTTGAGAATATGGTGGGGGCTGTCCTTGCTGGTATGCTTCAGATACTGGTGGTGCATAGCCTGGGTTGTATGGTGGTGCACCTGGTTGTCCTTGAGGTGGTGGTGGTGCGTAGCTCATTTTATATGATATCTGGACACTACAATAGGAAACAACAAAATCATATTTAGCCTTGCTCACGAATGCCTATCTAAGTGCAATTTGAGCCCTTTGGGATCTTGCATGAATTTGCTTTATTGTACTATTTTCAATTCCTAATTGCTGTGAAATTTAACAGTTTACCAGTGATCAAGAAAAAGTATATTCATTATGCATATATAACAATGAAAAATTAACAGTCAAATAACTTTTTAAAAACCTTGACCACTTGATGTATATCATAGTTATTTCTTGATAAAATGAAATATATGTTTGTCTCCATACAACCAAGAATGACGTTCAAAAGCATTTAAGCTTGTTAGGCTGTTGTATAAACTGCCCCAACAGCTCACATGTTAAACATGGCCACATAATATCAAAGTATCTATGCAAGGGCTGAATCTGGGGTTAGGGTTTGGGCGGCGGTTTGGTAAATCGGCTGATATTTCTTTCAGAAGTGTCTATTCATAATATTTATTTTTGTACTACTGTGACTAGAGCAACGCCCAAACTATCTAATCCTTTACACGCCCAAACTCGGTGACCGACCTCAATTTTGGCCCAGATTCAGCCCTGTATGCTAAATAAATCTTAGAAGAGAAGTGCATGACCATACAGGTTACATAGGATGTATATATAGATAACAAACATATACATACATGTATGTATATGTTCCTGCAAGTATTGATACTATTGCTAGAGTGCTCCACACAACAAGATAGAGCCTAGTACTAAAAACAGTAGGGTAACGGCAGTATTTCACTTTTCCTTTTTATCACTGCTCAGTAGTACATGTTTATATATGTTTTAAATTCTTCGCTCAATACAAGGCAGGGTTGCCACTTCAACGTATTGAGTTACTTTGAAAGGAGTAAAAGGAAAAAGTAAACAGAAAAATAGAATAAACAGCTAAAAATTAAAGATAGATTTAAAAGTGTCTATATTAAAAGTAACAGGAAAGCAGTCAAGAGACAGAGAATTTCATATTTTGAGAGTCCTTGGGGAGAAACTGTTAGCATATAAATTTCTGTTTCTTGTAGGAATACAAACAGAAAGTCATGCAGAGATTCAGAATACCAACTGGACCTTGCACTGATGAGCAGAAGAGGACCTAGCTCAGCTAACTCAGAAGAACACTTACCAAAGTAGTACCTATGGCCAACCACACAAGAGATTTGTTTTTGGAGCTGGTAAAATATGCTGACATAACACTTCAGTGCACCAGCCCAAAGATGACAACAATACTCCATGCAAGGTCTGATCACTAACCTTACAAATATCAAGTACAAAAAAAAATGTCAAGTGACAGATCATAGATTGCAAAAGAGCTCCAACTTTCCTTGAGATAGACTTAGTTAGGCTAGCCAGGTAAGGCCCCCAATTTAAACTTGAAGTAAAAGAAATAACAAGGAGCTTAAAACATCACAACTGCTCAAGAACAAGCCATCCATGCCAAGAGACACCTTTACAGGATTCTGAGATCTATGAAAAGATACCAAAATCACTGTTTTCAAATTCGACAATTTGGATTAACGTGGTATTTGCACAAATCAAAGTCCTTGTAGCTGGAAATGAAATGCAAAAAAAAGAGACCAACTATGTACTTGCAAGATTGAAAATTGACGCCAAAGAACACGGAGCACATAATTCGTTCGTTGAGATGAAATTTCGTATTAAGTATACAGATTACAAATAGATTTCTGATACAAGAAATGAACTTGGAAATACTAAGCTTATTCTTGCCTCTATAACAAAACTTGCCATTCAAATATCTACACCATTTCATACCTTACCAATTGATGATAATACTGAGTACTCAACTGTATCGGATGAATAAGAAATTGAACACTAATTTGGAGCCTTTGTTTTGTAGTCAACCACTGGGTACATCTCTAAGATTCAAGGAGGAAAAGCCATCTCTTGTAAGCCAACAACTTGTCTTTTATAGTTTTAAGTGTGATTTGTGTGGTGCAAATTACGTTGGCTACACATCTAGGCATTTACATAGAAGGATAGATGAACACAAGTATTCATCTGTAGGAAAGCATCGCAGTCTTTCAGTGGTATCCCCCATGAAAACGTTTAGAGTTTTGAGGAAATGAAAATCAAAGTTTGACTGCCTCGTCTACGAGATGTTGTACATTAAAGAGAGGATGCCTACCATGGATGTTGAAATGGATTCAATTAAAGCAAAGTTATTTGTGTAATTCCGCAAGAATCTTTTGAACTTGGAATTTGTTTTGTGGTCAAATATTTACTAAGTTCGTCGTTTTACATATTCACATTATTGCTTGATTATTGCTTGATAATGACATCCTGATGATGTCTAAATGTTGTGATAATTTTTTCCCGCTAGTTTATATAATTAAGTATCCAACTGTACTTGATGAAAATGACCTATGTGCATGGGACTTGTTACTGGAGAACTGCTAGATGCATTTCCAAATTGTATGATGCAATGATTTCTTTGTCAGCTGCTATTGTCCTCACAATCAATAGGCACATACTTTTCTTTGCCTCTGGTGAATTATTTCAGAAGTTCCTACCTGATAAGACCTTGGTAGATGCATTAACTCTTTGCACCAAACTGTATTGGAATGAAGTTGATATTTCTGTCAGAAACCTAAAGTTGCAAATATTTGCTGATTGTGAATATCAAAAAGATGCTACTTTTGGTGTTGATGATTTACATGCCCTTACACTGTCAAAAATTGTACTCAAATCTGCATTATGGTCATTGAAGACCTCATCAAATTAGATACAAGTGTGAAAGTGTACAGTCTTGTTGAGGAGCAAGGTGTTCCTATTTTAAAGCATGAAGTTTCTATTAGAAAACAAATACATCTTGGTTCACTTGGAAAAAAGTTGTTCTCAATAGATCAGCTGATCAGAATAATGACAATGCAACATCATTCCATAAATACAGCAAACAGCAAACTGCATCAAAACAATGTACAACAAATGGAATGGCCAGGTGCAAGAAATAAGAAAGCAAGATTGTGAGGAAAAGATGTTCAAAATTTGAAGACGGTCGCAGCACAACTCAGAAACTTTGAATACCAAAAGACATACTTTGACAAGGAACACAATGAGAATTTATAAAAGTTACCTTACCACAAGTATTGACAATAAACAAAAAAAATTGCTCATCCTTCACTGAGAGGTCAACAGCACAAGAAATGGTGTGACAACAATTACCAATGGACAAGACTAACACCATAACAGACCCTATGATCAGCAGAGGGCAGAGAGGTATGGTGAGATGTTATTCATCAGAGTACCAAAGCACCCCAACAACCTTCATAAACGGTTATAGGGATAGACAAGAAAAGAAGCAATATATGAAATCAAAAATAAATAAAGAACTCTTGCTACTCAAGATGCAAAGTAAACTAAGAAAAGTTTTAGTTTCTCTTTATGTAGTAGATGAATTATGAGACCTGGCAGAATTTTTCCAAATCAAACTTATGTATAAATTAGCACAAGAGACTGACATTTTAGTGAAAATACAATCATAAAAATACCAGTACGTGGATGTATCTTTTAGTCACACTACGTCAGAACAGAATAATGTTCATAAACATAAAGAAGTATTAGAATCTGCTTCAAATGAGCTGACACATTCATGAAACCATTGGAACCAAAAATGGACCAGTTGCTGAAAAGTGGGTATGGGGCCAACTGATATGGATACCTCCACAGGTCATTTTTGTACTATCATATATACATTTTTACATTTGGTGAATCTTCAAACAGCTTTAATTTATATTGACTTTTCAAATCTCACCATACTCTGTGTAAGCTCCTTTAAGCACAGTTCCCACTAGACGAAAACTAGTGATAACTAACAATAATAAGTGATAATCAGTGGCAGTGATCATGTACCTGTTTTTGCCTTCCCTACTGAGGACTCATTCTGACTACCTTAAAGAATACATACATTCTGAAGAGGAAGATTTGATGTTGCTCTGTGCATTGGCAATGGAAAAAAAGTTAACAAGAAATATTGTTTCTGGATACTGAACAGGTTGTACATTGGGGAATTTTATGAGGGAATTACAAGCTGGTGATTGAGAATATTATTTCAAATATGATTGGATTAAGACTACATTCTTTCAGAGACTAGTGCTCAACTTGCTCAACTTCATAAAATGACACTCAGTTTTAGATCATTGGAATTGTGTGTGTGATGTCTGCTTCCTCTGATCTTGAGTGATAACTAGCAATAAATGTCATATCTTTTTGATTTTCAATTACTAGTTAGCATTAGTTATTGCCCATGAAACTGAGTGATAACAAGGAAATGATTTTAGATGCTCCCACTACAACACTAGATTTTGCTAGTTATAATAAGTTATTGTTAGTTATCACCTCGTAAGAACCAACCAAACATCACTCTGTCAACATGCATATCAAAGAAGATGCATACTATATTAACAAACTCTTCTTTGATTGGGCTTTCTATCACCTTTGATAGGAAATGAAAACTATACTTTAACACTTGATGCCACTTTTGTATCTCGAAGTAAGAAAAGTGTGAAAATTGATGGCAAAGAGGGCCAGTAGCTAGCAAAGTTAAGTTGTGAACACAATGTTAATAACTTATTGCTTCCATATTCAAATTCTTGACGAGTGTTGGTTTCAGGATGTTCTGGTATACATAAAGCATATTGTCTTGCCAAGGGCAACTATTCCCCTTTCAAATCTGTATACAGCTAGCCATTCACTTAACCCCTTGTGACTAATCTTTTTGAAAGAACTAACCTGTAATGGCATATATAGATGTTGTTATAAGACAGGGGCTGAAATCATACTCTGAAAGGAAATGTTGTCTTCACATGAGCAATACTTACAGGTGGGGTTTGCAGGGATTGAATTGATTTAACGAAGGACCAGACATCCTTGCCATGGGCACCACTACATGGCCAGATCTCCTCCATTACCTTGTGCCTTTCAATAATACCCTTATGTTCAATGCCCTTCTTCTTCCAACCTGATCCCTACTAAAATCTTCATCACAACCTCTAACATGGGAACAAATTATGACTTCCTTTACTCTCCTATCTGAACTGTCTATGCTGAAGAAAATGACTTTCTTCATATGTACTAAGTAGAATGACTTATGATCATATCCACCCATAAAGATGTTTACATAACCTGGTACAAAACTAGTTCACTTTGCCATGTCCCTCACATGTCTGAAATAACAACCATCAAACTCTCGCTTCATATACATATGTATGCATATCAACATGGACACAGTGAACTATTTGATGAATCTGAAATAAGTACAACCAAAATCAAACTTGGTTCTTCCACTATAGCAGAGAAAGAATCCTCCTGAACGGGGCCTTAATCTCCTACCACAATCAACAAAACAAATGTGAAATATCTGCCAGTGTGCACAGCTAGTCCAGTTTCAATACACCTGATAGTTGTGATTGAAAATAACTGTCTCTTAAGAAACCATTACACTATTTTCTGCTTTGATAATACTTTGACAGCAACTTCAGTTGTGATGAGAATTAATGATGTTATAAACACTGTGCATATTTACAAATATCTGCATCTTGTATACAAACTATGCATAATAAGCAATCTGGCTGCTATAGAAAAGTTGAGGAGTAAGACTATATATGCACTATGATGGTGTGTATGCAGCCTTCAAGATTACAACCATCTAATAATTTGGAAGAAATGGGAGACAATGAGATTTGCCTTGTAATAACAGGACAATTGATGCGGGCCCGGGCCGTAGATTGCTAACAGGGTGCCCACGTAAGACATGGTGTTAAGGTGACAGGAAATAACCTAATAGATGGATAGGGGGTAATTAGTTTACACGGAATTTGCTAGCAAACGATAGACTGGAAGTCAATTAGACACTGTTGGTACCATGAAACCATGGAAACAGACTAGGCCTACAAACCGTAAATGATTTTCGACAAATGGTTCCCGTAGCCAAGCAATTTGTGTTCGGACATATAGAATATAAAATTAAAGTTATATTCATACGTGATTTTCCAATAAATTGCAAGCCTTCGTCGACCGCAATTTTAAAGGGGCTTCGTTAATGTAGTACGGTATTTTTTGACATTTATTTTCATAGAATCTTCAAATAATGCGCCTGGGATGATGTCTGGGAAGATGCGTATTGCATTGTAGATAGAAAGAGCACCTTGTACCGGGCCGCTTCCTTCTGGACTTGAAGGTAGCATTCCCGCCGTCTATCATCACTTGGCACTGTATGTAACGGACTGTTTAGCATACTTGTCGGACTACATGGGGTATATACTTTCAAACAGTTGATCAAAGCTAAGGCTCGCGGTGAAAAGTTAAGGATTTTATAATAAGTTATTGAGGCTGAAAGTCAGAAATCGAGCAACACTATAAGATACCCCCTAATAAATGACTCAGTTGTATATATACTAAACACGCTCCCGGGGGTAATAGTTCGACAATTAAAAAGCTCAATCGGAAATTTTAACGAAGCATTCCAGTATCCTTCACCTATTCGCAGATCGCGGCCAATTTTGAAAAAAACATTCAGCCATCTGAAGTATGAACGTCGACAAGTGGCATTTATTATTTAGATCATGCGCAAATCCAGTTCTATGTAATCTTTAATGATCATCTCCTGTTTCTAATTATCAAGAAACGATGGCAATAGTAGGCTGGAGATGGTCTGCTTAATCGGATCAAAACAAAACCATGAATCAGACAGACTGTGCGCTCGTGACCAGCAACGTTGTCGCGAGAGAACCTACCATTTCTGTAAGATTAACAGTATCCTAGAACATGGATGTGCAGACTTAGGTCAAATGGCGTTCCTCAGGTTTTTGAAAGTCGCAAAAGAAACGTGAATTCTGTAGGAAATGACACCATTACAACAAAATCGAGCTGCGATTGTCTATGGAAACGTCAGCTATGCAGCAATGTTCACTCCACCAAACTACAACACTAAAATCTTACCTTCAATTTAATAGAGCCTTGCGGCTTGTGTGTGAGATATCTATGTAAACAGCAACGTTTTATACGATGATTCCACTTCCCTTCGGAGCTTTCCACTGCCGAACAGATTCTGAAGAAATTTGGGAAACAGGAAAGTTTGCCGTCGGAACAATGACGTCAAAGACCAGGGGGTCATAAAAGAGACTACTAAAATAAATTGTTCTTGCTATGATCCTTATTCATTAAAAAACCAAACAAAAATACCAGGAATATCATCAAAAACATACTTTCAAAAACTAAAAATAGACTATGTTGTGTACACATAGGACTTTATACAAGTAAAATACTTTTTATCTGACGAAGTTCATGCTTGTCCCTCCCCGCTGAGTTTGTTTTGAGGTTTGCCTCCCGTGTCACCAAGAACGAGGTTGCTCGGTAGAATGACGTCATTGATGGAAAAAGGCACTCTGCGTCATGTGCTTAAAGATCCTCTGGAATGGTTGTCTGTTGGAACACCCAATTTCTTTGCCCCCTTCCACTTACAAGCAGCAGTAATGGGATTGGTGACTTATAACCGATACCTTCATTTCTTGTTCTTTGTTCGAAGAGAATGGAAAGACAAGATGAATGAATGAAGGTGTGATGGCAAGAGAGAAAGAAAGAAGGAAGGAAGAAAGGAAGAAATGTATTGTATTGTATTGTCAATTTATCACGTCCAGATCTAGAAAATAGGATGTTAGACCGAGGTCACCTTTCTTAGGGAATTGTAAAATTCATCCCTCAGTCCATCTTCCAATGGGGCTGTGTTGGTATGCCCTGTTACAAAAGTGTAGCAGTTCGTTATCATAGTCACTTGTGAGCCGTACTTCAGCAGGAATGTTATCGAGGCCGCAGACTTTACCCTTTTTTATTTGGCTTGTCGCTATTTTCACTTTTTCCAAAGTGAAGATTGATGTTGAGCTCTCCTTCGACAATTCTTGTGATTTCCTTTTCTGTAATTGTCAGAGCTTTGCCTAAGAGTTTTTTAAAGTGTGTCTTCCATTTCTTGATTCTTTCTTCTTGGTTAGCAGTTTTGAATTTTGCTTTATTACTGCATTTGCGGCCGGAGATCTCGTTGATAGTTTTCCAAGCAAGAGCTGTTTGTTTGTTGATTGCAGCGTTCTCTATTAAGTCGATTTTTGATTCAACATAGGCCTCCTGTTCATCTTGATAAGTTTGCTTAAGCTCAGTTTAGGCAACGCAGTAATGGTAGCAGTTATCTCTTGATGGGTTTTCAGTTCGTGTATGCATTGCAATTTTCAGATTTTCACGCTTTTTGATTACATGGTCTGAGTTGACTAACTGAAAGTTGAAAAGGGCTCGCAGTTTAAGGAACTGTTAACCCATTTCTTATTGATCAGTATGAAATCAATTTGAGCGTTAGTACCATTTGGATATGTAAAAGTCCATTTCTTTCCTGTGCGTTTCTGGTATAGCATGTTAAAGCACACCATCTTGTTTTCAGCAAAGGAAATCTTTCAGCCACCCCCCTTTTCTGTTAGTCTCTGTGTGGCATGAGCGCTTGAAGCCGTCATTTTGACCAAGTTTGGCGCTAAAGTCTCCGCAAATCACAGTGATGTTATGCTTCGGTGTTTGATGTGTTAACAAAGAAAGATCATTGTAGAAACTTTCAGTTTCAACCTTAGTAGAAAATTAGTGAAGTTTTTGGGTAGACATTGGGTTACTTTAGAACTAAGGAGTATTCTCACTCCGACGATGGTTGCGTTTATACGAATTTTGAGTGAGAATGGTGTGACAAGTTGCCAGCCATTTCCCGTGTCGTGATGTTTGTATATCATCGTGGAAGATGCGGTGTTTTTGAATGCAAACAATGTCATGATGGTGGGAGGAAGCTGAATCTGTCAACTCGCCAGACTGCGAAACATCTGCTGCAGTTTTAGTCTTTAATGTAGAAATGTTGATGATTTGTTTTCCTTTCAATAAATGGGGTTTTGGCGTGGTAGTTGATTTTAAGACTGCATACCACGCCCAGTCTGCAGGACGAGCGATGCAGTATGAGAGGGTTAAGGGAACTTTTGTCATTTGAATCTTTCAGTAGGTTTAGTCATCTATGTACGCCACCACAATAGATGCGCAAGAGGACTTGCCGAGAAATTTCCAATTCCCTACAGATGCAGAGGTGCTCCAGACCAGGAAACCGACAGGTCCTGTGCAGGCGTTTCTGGATTTTCAAAAACGAGGTGGTGTGGTGAGCTTCTGTTTCGCCTGAAGTTTTAAGCGACAGGCTCTTCAGGGCTTATACCGATCCGACTCGGATTGTTAACTTCACCAGAGCTCCGTTAGTCAGCAGCAAATTAATGCTCTTCTTCCGTCTCCAACAGACGTGGACGTGGAGTTGGAATTTGGGAGACAATAAAAAATACTCCTCTCTAAAAAGCACTGAATGGAGCTTCTACCACGTCAAAGTGAGGTCATTTGTTGGACGCAATTTTAGTCCCCATCAAACAAAGCTCTTGAAGAATGTTACGTTGTGGAAAATATCAATGTAAGAAACACTACTCACGTTCACTGCTTGCAAAAGCTCTACTTCATCAGTTGTGATTTCAGAAAGTGAGTGTTTCATATCAATATTCAAAGAGAACAGTAATATCATAGGATGGAGGTCACTGATGATCAAGATAAAATCCACTTTTAATTGCACGTGATTGTTCTTTCGATGTCTATCTGTGGAAACCGGAAATGACCCTAAAACCAAGAAGCAAAAGCATGGAGAACTTAACAACCTAATACACAGCACAATACCATCTTTTTTCTTCATTCTCATGCTTCTACTGCATACGTTATATAGTCTGTGGTGCATTCATACATTAGACATCTAGAGATTTTATGTACCTTAGAGGAAAAGCTTAGAAGGTAAGAAGTGACTTAAAGTTTTTACCGATTAACTTTTTATTGAATGACATTTTTACCGACCAATAGTATTTACCGACGATTTTGCAACTTTTGCTTGTTTTTCGTTCTAACTTCGAAATTTGCGTTAAGACATACTCAGGATGTATTGTTTTGAGGCAGAAATTGCATCGAGAGAATACTACGACTAACACCACCTTACAGACTCAAACATATGCAAGGGAATGTGTTGTCATATTCAGATGAACAAAAAGTGCATCGGAACGGATCCTATGCACGTGCAATCAAGAAGAAAAACACCAGTTTTAATGTTTGGGATACCGTTGGAAATACCCCTAGAGAAATTTCGAGGCATGTTTTTTAGTTCATTTCCACCGAAAAGGGAGCTGTCTTAGGGGCGGTGTTGTCCACTGATTATCAGAATTTACCGATACCTCTAGGTGGTGTCAAGACTCCCATGTGTCATATACACCCTTTCATTTTTATCTTTAGGATGATTGATGTAATTATTTTTGTTTTATTTCATTTTAATTTGTTATGTCAATTGTCAACGCGAGGAATGTTTCGTTTTGAGCCGTACAAAATGGAAATGGGACTTATCCATTATGATTTGTGTTCCCGTTGGCAAGAAAGAGAAAAAGAGTAGTTCATGATGGAAAGAGGAGGCAGTGGAGAGATGCCGTTTTGACAAAGTTTCGACATTGACAGAAAGGAGTATCATTAGTACAGATTAATTATATCGATTCGAATAACATTATTATTATTATTCGAAAGCCAGTGGAGACTACTAATATATGGTACATGTTACGGACTCGATAATCTTGTTTAACTTTCTTCCTGTTCCGATTGATCCGAATCGATTGAAGGATATGATCACTTTAGAAAAAGGACTGTTTGACCTGTAAAGCGGAGGACACTATCATGCTAAGTGAAGCACTGGAGGTGTGTTAGATATTAATAGTAATATGCTGAGTTTGATCGCAACATATGTTATATCTTAAAGTTGTTGTTTGGATTAATTGGTTCTTTCGTATGATAGTTTGTTGCGTTTTGGATTTCTCCATTAGTTTACTATTACCGTTTTTGTAACAGCCCTAGATAAAAAACAAACAGTAAAATCAGTCCGTGGTTGAGTCTTGTTTTTGCGAAGTTATTAGGACCTTGATATGTATATATTGACTTGGCGCTCGTGTTGCCCCAAGCTACCTCGTTTCACTGATCACCAATAGAATATGACAGCTTGGTCTCTCCTCTTCTTAATAAGTCAGGCAAACTTTACCAGCGTTAGTCTCTTCTTGCTGAGATCCACTTATTGATCCCTTACAGTAGTCATCATTTATACTTTATTTAAAGTTCTCACCGAATCCTTGAATTGCACCGTAAATTGCTTGAAAGTAAAATACTACCATCGCCCATTTTATTTCAATTTCTACTCATGATGTTGAAACTCAGTCGACGTTTTTGAAACCTTTCAAATATTCCTGAAGAGAATCTGAATTTCTATGAAGTAAAAGCTAAATTAAGGATATCTCTGCAATTGAGATGCTAATTTTCATGGGACTCTCGCCGACTTAATTTTCTACTGACAGCAGGGAATTTGAGGATATTCTATGGTATAAGGCTTATTATGAATGCGCATCAATAGTTTATTGCCATTTCTTTGCTGTATATGAAGAATCCATGTGTACAGCTTACAAAGTTCTATTAACGATTGCTGCATTTAATCAGGAAAAACAGTAAGACCAGAATTGCCATTTATTCCTCAATATTGCTTGAGTCTATTTGCAAATCTGTACGTTATATCAATATCTGAAAGGCAATGGACATTGTTGTGAATGCGCATCGATCATTTATTGCCATTTCTTTGCTGTATATGAAGAATCCATGTGTACAGCTTACAAAGTTCTATTAACGATTGCTGCATTT
>JAAAKL020001225.1:0-32348 GCA_010016065.2 Carybdea cf. marsupialis auct. non (Linnaeus, 1758)
CAGTCCATACGGTCCCTGTGTGTGGACCTGCCTTGTGAGTGGCGGACTCTTCTGGGTCGGTACGATCACCCCTAAAAAAAAACAAAAAAAGGGGGGGGGGGGGGGGGGGGGGGGGGGGGAGTTATGACATCATATCTGCTTTTGTACTACTTAATTTCTACGCATATCGGCATCCACAATTTCCTCGCAAATTGGGTGGAAGAATGAAAGAGGTTTATTTATTTGCCCACCGACATTTAGTCGTTCCGTTTAATTAATTTTGTCTTTCATTCTTCGGAATACAATATCGACCAATACAATAACTCTTCTATTACAATCCTGAGTCCATTTACAAAACCACCCACCAATGAACGTCTTACTGTACAACGTTTTGGAAGGTTAACGATCTTTCTAAGGAGTTTCCACTTGCAAATAGCAGAAACATTCAAACGGCTAAATGAGAAAATGGCTTGGCATGATACTGACTGGGTTTGCCCAATGATGCACCACCACTACCACAAGGTTTCTAACAACAACAAAAATAAAGAGTAGATGCTTCACTAACATCTATACCAAATAACAAATTCAAAAAAGAGATCACAACGTGCGAATGAAATTATGTAGGGATAGTCGATCAACCTATTGCCCTTATTATGATTTCCGACATATGTGTACAAGCGGAATTGCTGTAGCGTGAATGAGGTGAAGTGAATCTTTTAAACATATCTGCTACGGTGTTGAGCTTCCAATTTTAGATTCAAACTGTGCAAAGCCCTGGTTCAGATTTTGGTACTAGAGACTCTACTGTCCATGTTCGACTATCCCTATATTAAATAACCAAAGCAATTAAAACTCACACAAAATAAAGAAAGACTGCAATGTGAAAGTGCAACATGATGCTAAATTGCGCAGGCGCAAAGCGAATTGTGCGGTATGTATTGCGTGATCGCTGACGCAAAAGGCTTCCGTTGTGTTACAAAGCGGAAGACATGTGCGAAACCTTGTGTATGGTTAGTGTGCACGGCAGTTATGGGGCTTAGTGACAAAGATTAGATAGGTATCATTACTTGTATAGCATTAACAGATGCAAAATATATTATGTATATGTTGTAGCAACCACAGACATTTAATTATTCAGCAACAACTACGTAATTATGGCTTAGATTATCTTTAAAGCAGATTAGCTCTTGATACTACTATAGCAGTGACCTTCACATACTTCTTACGTGGAGTGTAAATTTTCGTTCACATTCATGCCCGCTACTCAAGCTCAACCAATCTTTCTACGGGTTACCTCAGACAACATGATCACGGTGCATAACATAACACTCAATACTCCTGCATGAGCCAACTCTTCACAAACACGCATATTAGATAAAAGAACACTACCTTGTATTCCTTCCATGTTTTCCCCTTGACATCTGTAGCTCTGTTCCCATAAAAAGTTACACGAACATAATATATATTTGCTTATTCTGATCTGAACGTTTCACACTCTCTCTTGCTTCCGAGTTAATACAGCCATTGTAACTAGGGTCGCTACTACACTTGCATATTGATCTAAGTGTAGAAACAACTGTATTACTATTCCCTGTCATCTCTCCTCACGTACGAAAAATGATTACGAATAAACATTGCACATGGTCCTTCCTTCGAACACTGGAAAAGGGGTATTAAATCCAACGGAAGCATCTTGTACCAAACAAGTGTACGCCGATACCAAACGCTGGACGATCCTAATGAGATACAGCATCAAATTCTGTTTATGAATACACAATTAATAAAGGAGCAATTTACAATTTAAAAACAATAAGTTATATGTGATAAATTGTAAGAAGGGAATTGGCTACGTGTTTATACTACTTGCTACAATCAATTAACAACCTGTCTTCGGTTAAATTTATTTCTTCATAACTATATTTAACCAATTTTTTGTCTCAATTTTTGTTACCTTTCACAGTATAAATCTTGCTGCCGAAGCCAATCTAGATATCTTTAATGTCAGTAACTATGTCATTTGTTACCGAGAACAAAGAGCTCTAGTCTGCCAAATAAACCGAGGTCAAGTTACAAGTTTGATGCATTCATGCAGATTTCTTATGCTTCCAGATTTCCACATTTTACACTATATAACTTTGCAATTTTCTGCCCACGAATTCATTATTTCCGATACACTGCGTGATTGATGACGTTGCAACAGAAACCAAGTCGAGAAAGGGACATGAAGTTCTTAAAACTGATTGCTTCTTTCTTCACCGTGTGTCCCTTTTCGTTTATCTATCTCATGAAATTGTCAAAATAGGTAAGTCCTATTACAGACTTTACCATGTTTTCCCATCCAAACCCATTCCCGAACTCGTTTCATCCCCTCGTTTATTCAGTAGAAAGCAGTACTGAACTTTATATTAATGATATTTACAATACTCATTAACAGTTCATTAAAGTAAGCGGTCAAAGCCAACGACCTTTATTTCATTTAATTTACTTTAGTAAACGATTTAGGAGGTTAAGACCTGAAACAGGCCATTTGGTTCCGTACCAACGCCATGCCGCCTTTAACTGCGTCGATACCGCCTTTCACTGAGTTGATATTTCAGCGGCAAACAGACGCCTACGTTTACCTCTTAATCCATCGTATCAGATTGATGACTATTTAGCTATCGGCCGTAATACCCCGAGCTTTCAGTAATTACATTTATACTGCATATTGATTAAGCTACTTATCAGGCTATTCATTAGATAGTCATTTGTTTTCGATGTTGAGTCTAGGCGGTACTGGGATTGGTATATTATGTGCATGCGTACTGTTAGGATGTAATGGCATAAGAACTCCGCTTTACAGCAAAGATGAACTCATTTCGCTATCAGTCAAGGAGCATTTCAAGTACATATAACCAGCTTCTAATACTGAAGCTTTATGCTGACTGTACATTTACGACAACTCTTTGGATTTTAAATGATGCGACAAAACAGCACATGGATTTTCTGTTTTAGTCAACAATCTCTTTATTCCCCTCGCAATCTGGGTGAAATTTTGTCAAAGGGCCCAAACGATATCTAAAAGGTTCCTCTTTATCATCAGAATATTGCTATGTTATGAGATAATAACTTGGCGGCAAGTGTAAAAATACCGCACGACGTGGTGATCTCTAAACATTACTCGTACCGGGAAATAATTATTCAAACCACAGGCACAGTAAACACTCACACTAACCTTCTTTCGCACGGCTAATTCCTTCCAATACTTATGGGCGAAACCTGAAATAAAATCGTGGAACCCCATGGCAGGAAAGGCCACAACAAAACCTTAGCCCTAACTAAACTGTGTATGTTCCTGTATACATCACGTTTTGATTGTTACATTGATAGGGGATCCCATTTATGGTCTCCATCGAACTATTTTGTGAAGTAGGGTCTTCCGATTTCCCTATAGTCGCGTTCTTTTCATCTAGTGCACCTAACCCTTGCAATTGTGTCTAAGTACGTGCAATGCTCCAGGACAATAGGACAATGCGACAATACCTTATATGGTTAATTCATCAAAATAAAAACCTGTGTTCATGAAAGATTCTGCAGCATTACAAACAGATGTGAGCAGAAGGTGCAACAAGGCGAAGGAAGATCGTGAAATCTCTTCATCAAAAGGAGGTTAGGTACTGCCTTAGCCTACCAAAACGTGCATTTCTAGTAACTCAAGTGCAACAGTAACGTACTATGTTAGTTTAAAGGTTGTTGACATAAACATTGTGCACATATGGGTGACAAATCGTTCGTTCGGAAAAACAAATTTAATACCCGCAGCTTATTAAATTACCAATGCCATGAATTTAATTTTGAGCAATGGGGAGATTTAATTACTTTCCAGAGCAAGTTAAGTTTAGTGCAACCAAAAATAGCATTAGGTACAGGCGATTCTGTGCTTGCTTTGATTTCCGCTGTGAGATTTCATGCAGGGGCTGCTGGGATTTCTTAGCTGCGGGTAAAAGCGCAGGTCGCCAAAAACTGTTAGCGAAAGAAAAGACTACCTTCGTTTGCCTCTGCCTTTAATTTTAGGCTTTTCAAACCCACGGAGTGACTCGGGAGCCTTAGGTACTGCCTTCGCTTGTTGATTCTGCTCCACGTCTGTGATTTTGGCATAATAAAGATACACAAATAAATCAGATATTCAGACTATACAAAAATGGATGCTACTTCACAAAAAAGGACTCACCACATGCTTACACTAAACATTGCATAAGAGTATTTCGATGTAAGAATCACAATTCTGAGAAAATGCAAAAATGCAGAAAAGCTAATATAACAGCCAAAAGATTTTTGGGCAAACGTTATGGTAAGGCCGCACTACAATCTGCAGACAAGGTAACAGTAGAATCTTCATACACTATTTGTCTTGGGTCATATGAGATTACGAAGCCAACGACCATCCACTGACCACTGTGTTATGATGGCAACCATCACTAATGAGTAAAACTATCAAGCACGCTAGTTAATAAATTCCGACGGTTGGAGCGTCTTCAAAGAACGCCCCTTGATTTGGGCTAACAGCTGGCAAGAATGGAACCGATGGATAAGTTCTACTGTCTAGTAGAACCGATGCTACACTTCAGCGATATTTACCGGAAAGCCGAGAAAAGGCCCAGAAATAGCCCTTAGTACTCTTTCAATTATATTCACCCCTTGTGGCTGTGCGCACATCTAGTCTTACTGTACGAATTACCTCCTGGCAAACGTACGTCGCCAGTGGGATCGTCAAATACATCTTCGCAAATAATGTGGTCATGAATTTGCACATAGATTTCGTACTTCCAAGCAACGAGATCTCATTACAAATTTTAAAGGTTGGCTATGCTCAACTGCTGACTTCTTTGCACATTCGTGAATACTTTCTTGGCTGATATGACAACGACATATTATCTGATCATGTTCACCATGACATCCTGTCTGACCTAGCCAAGAAAGACACACCTTGTACTTCTGGCCGTTTGTGTGGTCTGAACACCCAGCTCCACCAAAGCTCTCCATAGTACAAATAACAAATACGGGGTCGAAAAGTTTGGACAAAAACAGTACAAAACTGACACAGAAACAATTAACATAAGTCCACAAAGAGTCGATCTAGTCCACTGTGCTACACAAAAATCACTCTGTTTGAATGCAGATATCATAGAAGGCGGCAAACCGACAACTTTCGTCACTCGAGAATTCCTTGGTAAAAAGTAGCATGAAAATCAAGTCATTCTGGTGGAGTCCTGCCTAAACTGAGCTGACTCTAGTTACGCATCCCAGCTTACAGCATAAACATAACGTAAGTTCTCATAGAACGTAGCTATAATTGGGCGATATGCAGATGGAAATATGAACAAATATGGGCAGGATTTGAGCAGGAATACTGTCATCGAGTAACGTTTCCATCAAACGTTACGTTAACAAACTAACACAATAGGGTATGGGGGATGTATAGGGTAGAGTAAAAGTGTAATGACATGTTATACTGCCACAAACCATTCCATGCGGCATCGTCATGCTTGTTCAATGCGGAGGAAAAGCGATGACGTCACAAATCAAAAGTTTTGGAAATAGGACAATTTGACTCCAGATACCTGAAGACAACCCTAGAATATGCTGTTTCTCAAAATATGAAACCTGTAATGTATATAATGTTTAAACTAGAGGCGTTCGAATTTAAAACATCTCTGGTCAAAACTCTGTCAATTTTCCTTGGATCCTAACGTTAGCATCAAATAACAAGATTTGTTAGAGAGATTTAAACTTTGAAACCTGATATGTCAGTGTTGGGAAAAGGCAAGACTCTCAATTTGGCCATTGACGTTCTCACTAATAGGGCTATATGAATATTGCGTATTTTACCCGTAATTCAAACATTTTGCAATTGTAACGTCACACTTTTCCTCCGCATTACCAGGAAACGGACGTAGAGAATGTACCAACACCAGGCACTAAAGTGGACGATCTATTTGGCGATACTGTTCACAAATGACAATTAAAAAACACGACATATTCTTGCCGCCACTACATCTTCTCGACGACAAATGAAAAAAAGAAAAACGATGAAATATTGAAAGATGCAGGGTAAAAAAGATAAGGAAGCAAACCACAGCACGCTATGCTGCGATTGCAATGAGAAACAGGGAATTGTAACGAAAACGTAGTGCTAGAAGTAGTAAATTGCCGCTAGTGCTGGTCTTCTTTCACAGTCACCTCCACTAAATACTAGGACACTCCGTATCCAGAACATTAAAGGAATTTCCCATTTACCCTATGCTAATATCAGCAAGGTGTACATGGAATTGGTTTATTTAAAGCAGAAATAAAATACTCTACCCAACCAATATCACTTAAGTGGTCATTACCTAAAAATATATACTTAAATTAGCTCTCCAATATTTCCTACATATCACTGATATCGTCTAAACTACGATACCACTGTGGGCAACGAGCCCAAGTTACTGCTTAAAAAATAAAATTCCCGGATACTAGACCTATCCAAAAAGTTATGTGCGTAGAAATACATCATTTTAAGTGCTCCATTTCTTTTTTTTCTTCTCTTGTATTTTCTTTTGCCGAGGAACAAGTAAAATGGATTGGCTTTATCAAACGCAAATTCATTATCTGTCGCATGAAAAATGCCTGCCAATCACTAATCGACTACCACTTGGATAAGAGAGAGCGCACCGGTAAAAAATAAACTTACTATACTTATATAAAAGTAACACTAAAACATTCTCGAGTGGTAAGTATGGTAACATCTTTTGTCACACGCATTTGCTCTTCAATTATGCTACAAGAGTACACGTGGCAAACAACTTACTGCTCGCCGTCTAATGAACATTCTACATCTAACGCGGAATTCTTGTTGCTGTCACATATTATTTGTAAACAACTTGTTGATATAAAATCAACATGTGAATGAAAGCGTAGACTAACAGTATGTTCAAAAGCAGAAACATATAAATCCGGAAAGATCTCTCTTGACCTTAGGCGTCCGAAAAACTGTCTTCAGTGTCAAAAGAGAAATACAGAGTCTATTGCTAATTGGGTTAACAAACATTCCGTAATCCTGGTTGTAAGTCAAACAATAATCGACGTAAAAAAGCCATTTAACATATTTCCAAGAACAGTTATGTTCAAGTTTCGGCTTGCTTGGTACCAGTTAGAACCAAACGTAATGAAAAGAAATGTTAACAAAATACATAATCGATAAGCTAACAGATCTCATACATCATGAGAATGATTTGATATTAGTACAGGCGGGAGGCACCCTAAAGATACACTCTATCAATTGCATCATAATGCCTCACAATTGCTTCTAGTTCTACAGGGATCTCCGTACAGTTGAAACAAAGAACAGAAGTGAAATAGGCCGTAATAATAAAACAAATTTGAAAAGCAGGATCAAGAAAGGTAAATATGGAAACCACATCGTGTCAAGGTGATCAATGCGTACTTCTGCCTGTCTCTCTGTCGTCTTTACCTGTCTGTTTACTGGCAGACATTCCGGAGTGGGTAAGGCTCTGTAAAAATGTTGTTTAAATCACAAAAATACTATAGTAAAGTGTAACTCTTTCGCAGTTTGTTCATATAACTTACCATTGATCAAAATAATATTACTCGTTCACAAAGTAAAGTGATGAGTAGGTATATTTCTAAATAGATTTTACTGCAAGCGGATAGAGAATAACGCTGCTATCTTTGAAGGACATTCACCTTGACAAACTGAATACAATTGAACTAGTTTCACCCCTAATAGTTGGAACCCTTTCCGGTGCTGCACAGCTTGCTCCAACGGTACTTATTCTTGCATCTTCTTTCATGGTATGGAAATCCTTCCCACACCTATCCGGTACTTTAAATAACAGCCTCTTTTAAAATAATCTAATAATAGTCTTTCCCTTACTCCCTACCTACATAAATTCGCAAGCTTCAGTTCGAATTGACTTGAAAATAGTGAGTATTGAAGCAAGGCACAAGGTATTCACTCAAGCAATGCATTCCGACAAATACTACTCAGTACACAGTCGATGCCAAATGCCTCCACACATGGTTTGCCAAAATATCCAACCGAGCCATAGTAACAACACGTGCATACACTAGAGAGTTCAACGATGTGGGTATGCACACGAAGGCTCAGGTTCTGTCAGAGCACACGGCTTCGGTATACATAGAAACATAACGGTATGCCAAAATACGACGAATATACAATCTGCGGCATTGTTTGTCTATGTATATCCTACCACCTTTAACAATATCATCAAAACCCCACACCCTGCGAGAGCATTTTTTGTCCATACAAGTCAGGGAGAAGATTTACACACAAGGATTCTTTCGACGCTGGGCAGCACTGTACCGCAGCGCCGAATTCTTCTATAGTTTGCCCGATATTTCAAGAATAAGAAATTAAAGAAACAAATTAATTTTTAATGATATCAATTTATACGAGGGAGTGTTCCGTGTACTTCCGTCCCTGCTTGGTTGTGTGTAGATCTCTTTATGTGTTTTAACACATGAGTTTGAAGTGCAGCAAAAAAGTGACACACTCATTCTTTCAACTAGTCATCATCAGATTCTGTAGAAACAGCATTCATTTTCAAGGTTTGACACGCATTGGAGATCAGCTTTCCGACTGGCAGTATAGATCTTGTACAGGGTTACGTAAATTTTCTATTGCTAAGTTCATTTTATTTCCCAAACCATTTGAGGTCACAAAAATCTGGCTGTTAATTCAACTCTGTAGGGAGTCATGCGTCACCAGCGACTGATTCTAGAGTACAATCGCCTCTGGTACTTCCATGGTAAAGCATGTCCGTATTTTTAAATTTAAAAAAAAAATAGTGACAGCTTATTAGAGGGGATGCTCCGGTGGTGTAAATACATAAATACACTCCTCTAACGTATTTCCATAAAAGAGAAATAAGCAAATGTTTCCGCAGGAACCTTTTGTGCCAAGGACATTGAGAAACTACCATACAATTACGTTCAAGGCTTCATAATTTGAGACAGGTCATGTGTCGTAAACGTAATCAAAGGCTTTTACATTCTGCTATGACTAGCGTAAATGAGCGTTGCTACTTCATATAACATCCATTAAGTGTACAAACGGCTCTGATTGGCTGATAATGTTTGGCTGTGGCTTAATAACACTGTTACCTAAAGTGATCTTGAATTCGGCTCTCGATTCTCACAATATTTTATTGCATGATTTACCCTCCGGTAAAGTACAGTATCGTAGGCAAGGAGAACTAGCAACTGGTGCATCACCAAGCGGCGGTAACTGAAATAACGTAGGAGGGTTTGCTAATTTACAAATATACCGACAGAGGGCTGTTATACCAAAGGTTCAACTTTTCAGCTATCGATGTACATGGCACCAATAGAAATGCCGACTATTATTACCCAAAGGATGCTAAGTAGAAAGAAAAGTTTGATACATAACAACGTTGATATCGATTTTCCGTTTCAATTTCCCTTGAATGTGGGCTATGACAACATGTCCTTAGCCGAAAAATGTCTGGTTGAACATATAATTCCTGTGTATATTAAAGTACGTTGTAACTCAACTTTTATTATTGTTGCCGTGCTTGTGATACAGAGTGTTAAAGCGATACACTGTAAAATGTAGGCATCTTCACACCATGTCGAATGATGTATACAAATCGACCGATCCAAGAAGTTGCAGCATAATATAATAAATGCATGATGGCAATTTCTCTTGGTATATGTACGGGGGGAGGGGGGGTCGTGTTTAAATGGAAATTTTACCGGATGTGGCGCGTTGCTGTTTACCACCGAAGATAGTCTGACAACTTTCAATTTAAATTTGAGAACTCAGCTAAAAAGAATCTGAACCTTCGATGTTTCAAGCACCATCCAAGAGTTTTCCTACAACAATTATTGGACCTTTGTGATAAATACATAAACCACAGCAGACACGTTAGAGGTCATCCAACAATTACGTCACAGATGCTTCAACCCCTTCTTCTTCATAACACATCATCAAATCAAAAATGAGCATCCTTCATTACAATGCCAGTAGCCAACCGTCTACCAAACCTATGAACATTAACTTAAGTAGATCCTCGTGAATTTATGCTAGATTTCCTATAAGGAAAGGACTTCCCTTCATGAATCGAAAAGAAGGCGTAAGAAGACTATCTCTACGTCACTTGAATAGTGCGCTAAAACGATAAAAATATAACTTGTCACCTGAGTACCCATCTTTAAAATTAGTTGTAGGTTGTCAGAGACGAGTTAAATACTATCCTTTCATGTTCCCTCGGTTACATTGAAATATTGACCTTTACTCCTTAGCTTTACGTTTTATGTTGTGGCACCGGGACATCTTAATATTGTTACAGTGCAACATGAAAATCCCTCCATGCGTCCATCCCCTGGGCTAAATTCTCAAACGGTATACTTCCGTTCAACAATGGCACAAGTGTGTGCAAGCCTCAAGATAATAACAACGATCCTTATAGGAAAAAAACTTTCTTTCGGACGCTGAATCAATCATTCGAATGCCACTTCACTCAAAATTGCTCCTGGTGAAACTTCCGTTTTCATTGTTGCTTGCTGAAAGCACTTATTACGATGCCTGTTACAAAACCAGTTTTCTTTGTTACCTTCTTCACATTATCAGTTATCCACTCCGAATTTAAGGTGGCTTTGGAAGTTGTCAAGCTATGTATTGTTCTTTTCATAGTATAGGTAACATAAGCAAAAATCAGGTTGAAAATGGCAAAAGACAAGCAACAATCGAGTCTAGTCGATTTTTACGGGCGAATAAAATATGTTTCATCGTGCTAGTAGACGTATTTTTCACAACCATCAATCATATATTTTTGAATAGCACAAGTTAAAAAATAGACTTGATATAAAAGCGAAATATCACATTATAAAAGGCAATGAGCGTGACCATAAAAATTAATGGGTGGAGAACGCCTGTTCACTATTCATTAAAGATTAGGTTTGGTTAACACCAACCGTTTAAAAAGTAAGGTGATTTACAGTTATGCATTAATACCTGTCATAGAAAACAAAAACCAACAAGTACTATCACTAGGTAGCGATAACCTTCAATCACAAACGAAATACCTGAATTTTCCGAATGTCTTCTAGGGTCGACGTTTGGTGGATCCACTAAATTGATCTGACCTGGTGGCCGGACAGCTGCGTTGATAATGTCGGACGAGAGAGCCTCTCTTGCCCGTTGATCTTCCTCGTTCCCTATAAGCGAAAAGTAGATCCAAGTGACTTCCGATTCCGATTATGCAACGACAGCAATTTCGGATTTTAAAAGAAAATCAGCTTAAACAAAACAGTGATATCTGCAGGCCAACTCCGGATAAGAACTAGCCTGGCCCGAGCTAGAGGTCATGGATTTGATTATTTGGTGGGGCCTGTTGGCCTCTACAGACACTCTTGCAGCATCTTTCACAATAAAGGATTCAGGACCCCTTGTAGTCAGGGCTGAATGCGTCATCTGTCACTAGGATATGGCGAGTTAAGAGCGCGATGATTATATTATAAATTTCGTCAGATAAATCTATCTTTAATTGATCCAGTGCGAAGCTAATGCTAAACCCTTTAGTAGTTACCTGAAGCTGCACATAGTTGGACTAATGTCACTTACTTGAATGTTAATGTCAAATACCATTAACAATTGCGATACCAGGGCTGCAGTCCTGTAAAAGCACTGACATGGCACCCACGGCATGCGATGATTACTTGCAATAAAAAAACAAAATTGGAAAACAATACTAAAAGACAGTGACCTTCTTTGTACGACTTGAAACCGGGAGACCGCAAAAAGAGTTTGGTGAGAATCACAGAATCCTATCCTATTTGTTTCCTTCCCGAAAATCGCTTTATGGCAAAACTCTTTGAGCCATTACGCCCAATTTGCCTCTTGGTGGTTACAGAGTACAGTAAAGTCCTGTTCGCTAGTAAAGGTGAAAAACTAATCAAGTTGAAGAGAAAATGTGTTCTCTAGTGGGATTAAACAATACTCTCCATACAAAAACCACCATAAAATATTTCAAACAAAGCTATTTCCTACTATGCCAAAACAACATTATTGTGCGGGCAACAAGAAACAAAAGCCAACAGATTTCTCAGCTGTTAGTTGTAAGAGAGAGGTTCCTGGCTGCTAAAACACTTACAGTCTCCAATGACGACCGGCTCCGCGTGTCTAGGAGCGTAGAAATCATTTTGGTGAATCCTCACGCTTTCTTCACCATCTGCTGACGATTTTCGTTCATCAACGTAACCATTACTGGACGGTGGTGTCCAAACTTGGGGCTTAGCGCTCACTGGTGATACAGGGGCAGCCAATGATGGAACAGGAGCCACTCTTCCGTTTACTGCCGGACGATTCATCTCGTTGCGATTTAAATCTATTTTTGATTGGTTTTGCTGAGCAGCAGAACTTCCAGGTGCTGGTCTAGAAAACAAAACAATAAAAGTCAAACATTACTCTCTTGCTATGCACATATGGCAATATGTCCACGTTTATATTTCGGCACAAGAAATAGTAAGACATGATAATGGTATGCAATCGGCGTGCAAAAAAGTTCTACTAAACCGAACCTAAGTTTCTTCCCATCTTATAAAAGAACCGTGGAGATGTGGTGGAACTTCAAAAGGAGATTATATGAAGCCAAAGCAAAGATTCCACCTTTCCAGTAGCATCTCGACCTGCTATATCCGAAGCATTAGAATACCTATCCGGGGAATCTATTTTACTCTTTGGATTTTAATGAGGCGTATGGTTCCATTTGTATACTAAACCAGGATATACTTCCCAGATTGTGAATGGTTAAGTATTCGTTCTCGGCGTTGGAGATCTTGGGCTCGATCCCCGTCAGCGCAGTACGCATTTCATGTTTATTGACTTCTATACTATGTATTTCATGATTGCTAGTGTGTCTGCCTGAGTAAATATTCATGGAAAATGGCACAGATGAAGCTAACAGAGAAAAAAATGTTAGGTTGCTGGTAGTGGTGAGAATTCGGGATCGACTTCCTGGATTGTCGACTTGACTGTTGCACTATTTAGTGAAGTGGTTAGGTCGGCGTTTTCGATGAAGGAGATGTTGGGTTCGATCCCCGCCAGCGACGTATGAATTGTTTATTGACTTCTATGCTATGCAATGCATGATTGCTAGTATGTCTGCCTGAGTATATACAGAAGGTCTGTTGTTCTGTTGAACAGTCATGGGGTAGGGCAAACTCAAGAAGAAAAAATCTGTTCTAATGGCTAGAAAATACTGTTATTTCCACACCTAACATGTCAGTCTTCTACTTTAGAAGAAATACTGTCAGCATTCGGTCAGTCATTTAATAGTATTGCTGATACACAGAAAACGTGGTCTCTTGTTATCTTCTGTAAATGTGCCTCGCACACTGCTCACTGCTTCAGTACTACAAGGATGATTAGTTCTAACTCGCTCTCTGATTCTGTATTTCAACGATTCACGATTGCTTTCAACACTGAAAGGCTAAAAATTTATGGAAGAGACAGTAAAGACGATTCAAGTAATCCCTTAGTAGAAATGTCCCGGAAAGAACCGCAATTCAAAATAATGCTACTGTGATACCTAATGTAATATTAACTCAATACCTTAAACTGGCAACCTTACCTTGTATTGAGTGTAGGGAAAAAATTACGTTGTTTAAACTATACTCAGAAATGATATATAATTGATATAATAACCCCCAGTAATGCAGCCATTTCATTACAAAAAAGGAATTAGGGTAAACTTCTGTTTTCAACTATTATAGTACAGCTTCATATTGGTAAAAATGAACCCACCAGTTTCACCCAATTACAATTTTGAGTTCTACATTTCATTGATGAGACTATACAGCTGTGAAAGCACCTGCTGTTTTTGCCTAAGCAACAAACATATCAGACACCAATATATTATCTTTCAAAAATCCGACAAAAACAATACTGGTGTCACAACTGATTCCTTTTGAATTCTGCACCTTTTCAGACTATTGTTATCATTATCTGTCTGAAATCAATTAGGGTACTTCCAATAAATATATCCAATGGAAGCAAACTGAAACAGGCTGTGAAATTTTAAAATGTTACAGTCTGGTTAGGTAGGGCAACATGAGCTCATCATCATTCTCAGTACAATGTCTGCCTTCCATGCTAGCATGGGTTAAAAATTAACATGAAGTATATTACATTTCTATGGTGGCTTTTCTATACCATATTCAAAATCACTTTATAACCAACATTTGCTCCACAATTCTGGTGCACTGTTAAACCATTTCTTTTTCTCATCTTGGGGAGTGCAGACACTGCACATTAGGGTTTCTTACCATGGCACCCATAAACCAATTTTGCATTTTGATACGTTACACCACAGTTGAGTTATACCTTGCTAAAGGACATTACAGTGGGATTGGGTCTCAAATCTTTGAATTTCATAACCCCTGAATTGCAAGTCAGCTGGTTTAACCAGCCAAAGTCTAAATGGTTAGTAAAACGATTTTTGCTGCAGCTGACAGAGGTAGATCACCCATTTATGAAAGCTCTATATTTTCACAGTTTCTATTTCTGCAAAAGAAACAATATTCAAAGTAGAAATTGTTACAATGCATCTCCACAGCCAAATTGTCGGGCAGTTTTGTTTGAGAGATGGGGTAGGGAGGCACTCAACCAATTTTTTAGCTATTTTTACTGAATAGCATATTTTGTTAAAAAGCTTTGTATGTAACCATTTATAAGCATAAGGGGAATGAATTCAATGCCCCTCTTTTTGTTTCATGCTGGGGTATCCAAAGATGTATTCATCAGTAGGATAACAACTGGCAGTACCACCTCAGAAGTAAACATGTTGTGATGTGCCTTCAAGTCCATAATGATTACCCAGAGATTTTAGGTGATACTAAAATATTCTAGTAACATTTGAAATATAACACATTCCCTAATCTAGGAGGAGAACTATGTATGTTTGGAAGACCAAACTACCTACAATGGTGAGTTATGATAGCCAACACATGATCACTTGAATTTAAAACCTAAGACCCTTCAGACATGCTTTTATCATGATTCTAAAACTCCAAAGTACAAAAGCTCTATACTTTGAGTTCTGAGTCAACACTTGGAAAATCTACAACTTCTCTTTATCTTGCATACCTACTTTTTAGAACCTCTGAGATACAGACACAGACCACTGCATAAAGTAATATCCAATTACAAACTTTATTCAATGTCCAAAACAAATTAAAGATCAGTTTTCCTCATGGAACTTAATCATCAACTAACCGTTCAACTAGTCAATTAATTCATCAGTATCTCAGCATTGGATACCCATAACACCTTACCAACTTAAAAACCCTTTTTCATGCTTTAAACCCTTGCATATTGTATCAGTTTTGCTTCAAAAAGCAATGTTTATAAACACCTCTGTAGTTATATATGCAGCCTAAAAGGCACCGTATTAACAACTGTAGACCACAATACATCTTTGGGCTAATAGTTCTTGCAACTATGCAGGGGAGAACATCTCAAGCTTTTAAATAACATATCTCAATGTTGAGTTCATGGAAGGCAGGTAAAACGTTGGCAACTATCAACAGAGTGGATACAAGGTACTTTGATCAAGGACTAGAAGTTGCTGTATCCACAATTTTGAGAAATGAAGGATGTATTTGTGGGTTTACAACATACCATTTGTAGAGCAACACACTTTAGCAGGGTAATCTAATATTGGTAACTTAATCATAAAAATGCATCATCACTTCTACCACCAAAAACCCCCTTAAACAATTTCACACCCTTTCAAGAACACGGTTGAAATTCAGGACAAAGATTGGCCCATATGAATAATAATACAAATTGCCTGTAAAAACCCTCTATCTATCTCTAAATGTGGATCAATAGTCATACAAAAAAAAGAACCCTTGTGTAACCCGTTCAAGTTCCAACAAATGGGTATAACATGTAAACTCAGTCCCATGTATCAATATACATTTCTTTGCCATTTCACTGATGAAGCTGACAGCACCAAAGACAAAAAACCCTGGAAATAACTACACAATACATGTCGAAGAAACACATTTGGCTCTTAACTTTCATGCCTAAAATCTAGAAGTAGTGATACAGGGCCCTTGAACTAAGGGTAGGTAGAGTTGTTAGCACTTACAGCAGGCTGTCAGCATCAATGTGCCATCAGGCCTTATGAGTTTACCACTTTAAGATTTCAGACCTTAAAATATATTTCTTAAAGTGCCTGGAAGCATAGCCCTTTAGTTTTTAGACTTTTCTCTCTGCATTCTAGAATCTGGGGGGCATCCTCTGCTACCTTTCAAATACACTCCAACCCACTTAATACAATAGCCACTCTTTAATGACCCTGTTATACTGATAATAAATCAAGTGTGATGGGAAGCACATCCAGTCCTACAACTTACATGATTTTGTACATCAAAGCATCTTTTATCCAACATGTATGTTGACGTTGACATATAACTATCATAAAACTGCTTTATGCTTTCTGTGTCTTTGCATTCTTTAGCTATTATACAGACTTAAAACTTCAAATCTTTCCATGTACCAACACACAAGAAAAAATCTGCACTTCTTATTGGCAATGGCACAAGTGGAAAGAAACTGGAAATAATACCTTTGAATTCCTATAGATAATGTGTGATTGGCTTTCTTCACTGCTGCTAATGCTTCTGTGTGAAAGACATCATTCATTGCTAAACCATTGATAGAGACAACTTGATCACCAACCTCGACACCACCTCTGTAAGCTTTCCCATTATATTCAACCTAGCCGAAAATAGAAAATCAGATATATATATCAGAGATAAAGCTACATACTGTGACTACATTATATACATAATGTGTAAATTAAACAAGAAGGTAAATATTATGACAATTAATCTTTCCTCTTTTGAAGACTTCATCTACTCTACATTGTTCTGACGATAAGTGGGAACAGACACCTAGGAGAGGCATGTTTTGACATAGGCCTACCAAAAAAGGTATGCCAAGTTTTGCATTGAGAGTTGATAGCAACTTTCCCCTCTTCACCCTGCTGGTGACTAGACTAAAAAGTGGAGGCAAGGGTTGAATTAGGAATGACTCTAACGAGCACTGGGATAGTCACCATAAAGAAGGCTCCACTTACAACGTAAATGCAGCTAAAACTAATGAAGCTGGTGACAAGTGATATCAAGAATGAGCCAAAATTAGGATGTTGGGGTACAAAGTAGCAGGTGATGCTGACTTCTGACCAATCCGAAAACCTGGTATGTTTCATTTAGCAGTGGCTCAGTGCATGTGTTATGAGACCAACTTGTGACTCCATTATTTATCAATCAGTAGAGAGCATAATGTAATAACAAGATGATTACTGAAGATCAAACATTAAAGAAAAGCAAGAAAAGCATTTAGCAACCTATAAGAAGTTGCTGTATAACATTATGTTTCACTTAGATGCTGAGAATATACGGAGCAGCATGTAGGCAGTGGAACAACACATGCAGACATTTCATGGTTTTCACACCGTGTTTCCATATCCCATTTGCATATTCTTGCAAAACCATGATACAGGAGATTGCTAAAAATTAGTGATCGTCATATGACTACATGTGAAAACAAGACAATTTAAAGATTTAGGAATCTTGAAAACTTAGCATTATGTACTTGTTTTGGGGATACCATGGAAAATCAAAGGATTTACTATCAATAACCTTGATCTCCACAAATTTAATACCTGCACCTCTCTAGTGAGCTTGTGGCAACATTAAGTCCATACAGCATATTTAGGAACCAGTCATAATAAAATTAAATTATTACATTCCCATCAATTTATATTGGGTAAGGACATTGCAAAAGTAGTGATAGATTCTGAAAGGTTTTATTGGACATGAAGGTTAAATATTATCCAAAATATGCATGGACTACCTTCGTGATAAAGATAAGAGCAACTATTTGTTAGCAAAAAATGAGTACCTTTAGATAAAAAGGACTTAATACAGTCTCATAATGCTATGTATCTTTTTGGAAGATACATCTGGACAACTAAAAATATCACCAAAGGATTTAACTTGAGACCCAAGCATGTGCCATGTCCTCTGCCAACTGAAATAGGTCAACCCTTGGACAATGCACTCTATAACTCCAGTTGCAACATTAGCTCCCAATCCTGCAACAGTGGACATCAGATTTACTTAATTTTGGAGCCTGGTCTCTCTGCCCCATGTCTTATAACTACAGAAGGATGGCCATTTGGCTCAAAAACTCCAGTAAAAGTAGCAACGCGATCCTGTTGCCAACATGTTTTCTATATCTCGAGCATATTTCAAGAAAGCTTTATAGTTTCAAAACCTCTATTCTCAAAAAAACAAAGATATATCTTATAGTGCCTCCCGCACATCAACATAGGAAATATGTTAAAATCAGGACCACAACAATGATTCTCAGAGTAGGGCAGTGGACATCTAGTTGTTTATTAATTGTTCATACAACTCCATGCAGTGTACTGTATTAAATTCACTGATCACTTTGCAACAACAGTGGATACATAGCTTACTTACTTATCAATAATGGTAACTGTTGTGTAGCTGTTGATTTCGTCAAAATGTTACTCCATTTCAAAAGGAAAGTTTACTAATGTAGGCTTAAATCAAATACAAAATTTACACACCATATATTCATATTACCAGTTTTAACAAGCATATTTTAAAAGTTCATTAGGCATTTATCATGTACACATCTAGAGTGCATTCATTCAAAGTTATTAAACATTGACTTAACATCCTCTATTTGCTACCAAGAGCTTCCCTGACCAAAATACAAGCAGTACCTCAGTTACCCACAACCTTCCTTTGTTTTCCTTTGCAATGGTAACATTTCTGTTCTCTTGTATGTACATACATTGATAGTGATGCATAAAGATTGATATAAATCTATATATATATATATATAGATAAATTTATTGTGAATCTTGAGAAATACTAGAGAAAAGTCAAATTTGGCATTACCAGTATCTTAACATGGGACCTATAATATCACAACATGCTGCCCTACCAACTGAGCTATGAGATTGGAACCTTGTTTATTATCAGGGTTGTTATATACATAACCAAACTTCCATTTTATGAAATTTATTCTTTCAAAAGAAAAAATAATAGTGGCTTTGTAATGAAAGCACAAACAATGTAAACAACCTGCATATTGAAGTTGTATATTAAGAATGACACATGCCTTGACCATCCAGCCACTTACAATGGTGTGTTTAGTTTTGAATTAACTTTATGTATTGATGCAAACTTGCTATATAAACATTAATTTTGGTATGGGTAGTGCTTGTTATTAATAGGCCTTCTATTTCATTACATAACAATGATGCCAGAATTAAATCCCCTACTGCATGAGCATAGCTTATTGAGATCAGATGCAGTAGCACTGGCATCTAATACAGTCTATCTTACAATTTTCTTTTACACTACAATAGTTGTTACCATTGTCAGGGTGTTTTTACACAAATGTCTAAATACATAACACCGCTGTATAGAGGATAGGACTTTGTTGGAATATTGATAAATATAATTCGAAAATATTGATTTCACAATTCTCCACATTTATATGTCAAAGAACTAACATGTATACACATAACTGCAACACAGATATTAGGTCTATAAAATGAACACTAAGGGGCTTCCTAAACCATGCTGTTATACTTCAGGAAATAAATCAGAATCTTTAGGGCAACATACAGTATGGCAAGCCATGTTATTTAAGTTTGATGCACACTATTGTGTTTAACTTGCAATGTTTTTCCTACAATGCTGCAATTAAAGGAAGCCAAAACAAGAATACCACAATCAGTTCATCTGAAGTTGACATCCTTTAGTCATGTGTCATCTAGAAATGATGAGTCTACAGACTATTCTCTAGTTATTGGGACTGCTGTTTTCATCAAAATCAAAAAACAATACAGAGAGATTTATATTATGGATTTGTATCAATATTGTTGTCTATCCCTTTGGTCGCACAAAGAGGAGGTCCACATTTAAAATACCAGTTGACAATGCGTGATTGTGAAACAAAGGCAGCCCTCTTTACTCATCATTGATCATCTCAACCAAAGTTCGCAAAAACAAAAGGGCATGAATGACTAATCCTTCTCTTAAGAGCTAAGGTGTCCAGAAATAGTGGCTGACAAGATTCATCGAGTGATACCCTAAAAAATTCTAATTGAATACTAGAAAGTAAGTTAAAAACCTCAGCATTTTCAACAAATAATGTCATCCGCTAGGAAAGTGAGGCGGCAAACTAAACAAATATACGCTCCGTTGTGTAAATAAACAAATACGCATGGCCTGATAAGAAACTGGAAATGAGTACTGATTTAACACACATAGCAACAGCCAAAAATATGGTACGTTAATGATAACAAATAACACCTGCAGTTAAATTAACAGATGTTCACACCCAGGAGCCAACAATGCTATCATGATAGCAACGTTATCTTGTAGTGGTGTATTCTAACTGTTGCCCTGATGATACAAATCGTTCTACACTTACTTCGCCATCGATTTTGTGACGATTAGGGTCCTCCAACAACGTATAATCACGGTGGAAACACCGTCTATGCCCCCTTAAGGATCATTATAGAAAATATACACGTGTTTTATTTTTGTAAACAGTAGTAAATTCGCCTTCATGGGAGGCAATCATGGGTAATACGTGGTTTGTTCATTTATCTAAAATGCACGGTCACCTCTATTTCTAACAAATAAGTCCGGAGATCATTGGATTTCATAACAGCAAGACCCATGTGGTCCTTGTTACATTCTACCTGCACACCGATGCCATCCATAAAGCGGCCCATGCGACATCAGTACAGCATCGCTTCGAACTTGCATTTTGTGGCAATATGCTTAAATCTTTCTAGCCCATTCCGTATTGATCATCTCGATGGTCGCTTATCATTTGAAAATATCAAATGGCTGCACATGAAATGTACATATCGGATAGTTCTGCGTGCACCTTAGAAAGCACGCAGAATGAACAGTCAGCACAATGTAAACATTTGGGGTTGCATGTCAGGTTAAATTTGTCAACAATCAAATCATGAGACGTCGTAGAAAGTGTAAAACGTTAGACTATTCACTGCAATCACAAATATCTGCTGAACAACTACGAGTTAGTCAAAATAAAAACTGTCGGCATTCCTGCTGCGATCATGCAATTTTATCGTGACCTTGTGTCTCAGTTGTAATGATTTACATATGTAATCACCATGCTTGGTTCGAGGGTTCTGCGATGCATGTTAATAGAAGTTTGGCGACTCGTGGTCACAAAAAAGGACCACGTCTCATTTAAATACTCTTGGCATCATATTCCAGCAAATAAGAAATATTTGGCAGGTACCAATGTACTTGGTTCAGAGACCATATGAGGACAGTTATCCACAGGATGATTTGTTTAGGACTCAGTCAATACTGATCCAAGTGTTCTTTTGGTTAGGCCTATAGGCTTATGTACCTCAATCTTAAAATATCGGAGTAGACTCGGGAAGTATAGAATATGTGTAGACTAGGCACAGAAGTAAAACACGACCACAGCAGAGAGTACAAAAGCTGAAGTTAAACAATTGCAAGAATTGAAGGCACTACAAGACGGCTTCCAAATTTTTGTATCCTCAATTTTGGGGTCAAGTACCTACGACCACGGCAAATAACTATGATTTTTTCTGGGTTTCTTGAATTAAAGTGTTATCTATTCTGATGGGTCCTTTAGATAAACATCAGACCAAAATCAGGCGAGTCTGTGAGAGGGGTTACTTAACTCAAGTAGCGCCGACTAGCCTATTGCAGACAAGTAATTCCTTTTTAATGGCCTAGGCTTCTATGTGTTCCACAGCTATGACAGCCTCACAAATCCTGCATACAATTTAACTGTAACTTTATCACTGGAGAATTACGAAGAGACATTCTTATCACCTTTCAACCAGCAGGGCATCTGAGATACGAGATTAGGAAAGGCGACAGTCCGACCATCTTAAGAATGGTCAAGCTAGGCAAAAGTGGATAAGAATATCAGGAAATATTTGCTTCTGTGGTGGCCGTATCGTAGATGATAAAACATCAGCTGACCATAAAGTACCAGTACATCGCATAATGTAATTAAGTTGATAGCTCGTCTCCTGCGAACGTTCTATGGAGAACAATTCAGAGGACGTAAACATGCCGATCCCAATGTTTTGATAGTACGAAGATAAAGTCTAGTATCAGCTTGAGGTTCTTCTTTCTTCCGTATTATTTTTCTTAAAACAAAAATTCGTTTATTAACACTGCATTCAGATATGCAGTAACTTCACCACTCTAAGGTGTTTAGCACCAATTTAACCGCCATAGTAAACTAAGGAAGCTTTCTCTCTGAGCAGTGATCTGAACCTGACATATGAATGTACCGCAGTATCATGTCGCGCTGATCGAATGAAGGCCTTCGTGACAACCTGGAAAGAAAAATTTGACACTTGTATGATCATCAACCTTAGCACGTACCTTTGCTACACGTAAAGGAATCCTAAACTCCTTTCCTCCTTGTAAACGAAAGCCCCAAGGAGCACCTCCTTCGAGGATCACTTCAAACTCACTCGCCATCTTTGTGTTCTGACTTCAACTTGTCACAAAACAACGCAACGCCCCACAATGGAGGATTTGAAGAGGTTTCTTTGTTCACATAAACCAATCGAATCGTCATTACAACAATAGCTTCGGCACAGTCATTCCGTCGACAACAAACAGGAAAAGAAATAATGTGAAATGTTCTATTTCTTGATGAGTAACACTGCCTTGTACAAAGCCAGTAGTACTCGGGTGGAAACAAGAACTCGCATCATGAAATGTGATTATAATAACATTCGTAGAAGCATGGTAGAGGTTACCTGGCATAAGTTGTTGAGCTGGAAGAACATCTTTGTCACTGCGATATTTTGATACACTCATTTGGTCAATGAAAGGTACTCATCATCATTACAGCCATTGGATTCATATCCCTAACTTTACGACTGGACAAGTCTCGTGAAAATAGTGATATCAGTACATGCTCCAGTAAACGTATAGCAAGTTTCTGTGCAGAAAATGTGGACATAATATAGAAAGTCCGAAAATATACATGATCTTGATTACAAGGATTATCTCAGTTTATTTTCTCAGATTTCTCGTCCGAAAACCATAGGCCCACTAGGTGCACGCGAAAGTTAGTTGACAAGGAAATTTTTATGAGCTCACTATTTCTATAACAGTATTAAACTGTACATTAAGGGAATCGTCGTACCCATCTAAAAAATGACGAAGAAAGCAGCTGCAGACAGGTCTCTAATGGAAACCATATTTGTTTGGCTCACGCTTGAATAGATGAAAACGCTTTCGTCCTCGTTTCGAAGTGAACAGCTGAAGATATGCAGATCACAAACATAAACGCTAAAGAGAGCTGAGGACCAAGATGAATCTCAAGACAGTTTTCCCATGGCTGGAAAATAGCCTGTTACTGTAATATATGTCAAATGATAACGGCTGTTGATTGATAACTTGAGAAACCTTAACAGTGATACTTGTAATACAGTTAGCCTTAGCAGGAGCCGCAACACGCTCCAAAAAGTGAGGGGGCCTAATTTACTGCGAACACTACCGCTTCCCTTCATCTATAGGCTGTATTGAAGCCGGATTCGCGCAGCATATGCTTATCAATTTTGGGCTATCAGAGCATATGAATAGTGACTCAAGGTATGTTAGCAGCACAACAAATTATACATTCAGATCTTTTTTTTGCCAAAAAATGGGGGCGTGCCCCCTAGCCCCTCGTCGCTTCGGCCCTTGCCTAGCAGGCATACACTGTCACCTCCTCTTTATTCAAAGAAGTGACTGATCAATGTCCCAAAACTGTGTTGATGGACTTCCAGTTTTTCATTCTAGTGGTGCAATACAGACCATACAAGCCCTGATATTGACACAGACCTATACGTTTTTCTATTTTCTCTTTCGAACCTGCAGAGCAACCCGCGGAACAACCGGAGACGATAATGATGATGATGATGATGATGATGATGATTTATAGAAAACACGAGATTTACTCGGGTTAAAATGAGACACAGTACATGGGAATATTCTTCAATGATGAACGACCAAATGCCCGTAAGGTAAAAAAGTAAGGAGAAGAAATATATAGATAAAATTTCGTACTTTTTTCTAGTAGTGACTCAAACAGAATCATATCTATTCCACTCATCGACAGGGATCTTCTTCCCTAACTTTAGGTGAGACAAAACTCAATGGTTTCGTTAAGCAAGCGATCTCTAACTCACCTCAGTAGATATCAAACTGTAGAGCTTCAGTAAATCCAGTCAAACATGTTTGAGTGTATCCAGTCAAACAAATCTGATTGCATCAAGTCAGTTAACTCTGAGTGTACCAAGTGAAACAAGTTTGAGTAAATCAAGGCAATCAAGTTTGAGCAGATCAAGTCAACTAGAGTTAATCAAATAGAACTACAATCAAACCTATATAGAAAACTTAAAAACTAGCATACACGAAAGTCAGAGTGGGACCGTTAACCCTCGTTTGTACGATACATTAGATTGCTATCACACCTATTGATTTCATAACAATGTTTATCTGATTCTATGCTTACACAAAATCGCTTAAGAACAGTATAGAATATCAAATGAAATGCTACCACGAGGTATATCTACGGAGGCAAAGTTAATATCGGGTTTAAAATATATTCTCACACAGAGGGGCACTACTGTTCCACGAAGGGCGATGTCTGATCCTTCCTTTGAAAAGCTTCCAATAGCAAGAAGTTCGGTTTTCGAATAGGATGTTGCTATCGAAGAGGAATACCTACCAGTGATGATGATGGGGCGCAGCTATTACCATGTGGGTCTCATTTAAGGGAGACACGAAAATAGATAAGTGAAGGTTCCTAAGTATATGGGAAGTTCAAAATATCGTCCCATTATAAATGGGTTTCCTAATGTTTAAAAATGCATGTATATGGTATGTGTACTGTCCTATTTAAAGGGCACCTTCGTACAATATTCAAGAAACAGAAAACAAAAGTAGTGAAGTATGTGTTTAAAAATGTCCCAACTAACATGATGCTACTCTTAGTTCTTTATATTTATAAATAATTATGTGCAGTCATTCAAGCTTTTCTTTTTTACCTTTGTGAAAAAGGGTATTCATAACCTATTTGTTAAGTATTGATTTATACTGTGCTATTTCTAGCATTGCTTTCCAACGGTCGTGACTTCGAACCGACCCTGAGCTTGCCTGCTACGATCGTGGAGGTACTGTGCTCTGTCATCTGCTCTCTTGAAGTGAGAAAACTGTTTCAAGAGATAGGGCAGAGAGGGGACTGCAAGCATAAAGAGTATGAATAACACGAAGGGGAAATTTAACGGCGTTCCTCGTAGTGGCTCCTGTCTTGAGCAGGGTGAAATAAATTTTAATTTCAATGAAAACCTTTTCCCCGCTTCTCACCTTTTTATTATTCCAGTTTCAGTTCTTACAACATCATTCAAAATTGTCTACGAAATCCAAGCACTCACACCTTTTACTGACGTTATATTTCCTATTCATAAGGGGTGATAAATACTTCGCGTGTATCATTTTCACAGTTCGTTGATTAGCATTGAAGTGGTGTTAATTAGTATCAATGTCTTAAAAAGATCCCAATTGGAATTTTTATATTGTTAATAAAGAGTGAAAGAATAAAAATCCTTGATATTGAATAGTAAAGACGCTGGGGAATACTAACTTTGCTCTTCCCAACACACAGGAGGAGTTAAAGAGCTACGTCTCTAGTGTGAGACTATGCGGAGGGAAAGTGATGACGTCACTAATCAAACGTTAAGGAAATAGTAGCCTACAAGCTGACATTCTTATCAATAGAGAAATATGAAAATAGAGTATTTTTTTCACAATTTAAACATTTTCAAAATCGTGCTGTCACACTTTCGCTCGGCATTGCCCGTTGCATCTGCCTTGTGGAAGGTGATTCGTGCTATACTTGCCATCGTTCATAAGAAACATGGTAACTATAAATTTCAGCTGCCAAGTAGGCAGTGATACCTGTTGGGCAACATGATAATCCCAAGAACACGATGGAGCTAAAGAAAACAAATGAGAGGAAGAAGCGAAAGGAGATGAATATGATGTACTTTATGATGGCCATAATGATCATTGATGCGGATGATGATCAGGTTGATGATAACGATAAGGGCCAAGATGATGATTAGTATGATGTAAGGAGTATAATAGCAATGAAGACAACAAAGGAAGAAAATAATGCAGACGAAATGGTAGAAGAGAGGAATGAAGAGAAACATGATAACAAGTTGCATACGCTTAATACAAAAAAGAAAACTTTTACACATTCAAAGGGGACTTAATAGTGCAGTTTTACAATTTATCATCAAGATACTGGAGTTAATGACTTAAAAAGAAAAACTGGAAAGCAAATTTATCTGTTGATTTACTAGAGCAATTAGCGAGGTTCAACAAGCTGTTACTGACGAACCTAAACTTAAAATAATAAACAGATCACGTAAATAGTACCTCCAGTATGTTGTTGTTCCTCTATTCAATCGTTAACTAAACGGGTGTCAATTAAGACCAACACTACCTGGAGTTTCTTAATGTAACTAATATTGCAAAATCACCTGAATTAATAAAATTGACGGATGTTTATCTTAACTGTTTTACAAACTTGAAGTTTATAAATATTAAATGCTAAAATAAACCTAGGTAGGCCTATATACTTTGCTGTACTGTTTCGAGTCATTACACTGATAATTGATTTGCATTCAAACGGCAAACATTTACTTATTTACCGCATCCATGTAAGTAAACGTCTCTAAAAAATGGCAAGTGAAGAAAGAAATGCTACAACTGGGATTCATATTCTGGACCGATCCAAATAAGCATCCGCCTCTAAATGCGGCAATTTTACAAACGGAACTTGAGACACCCTCGATTTGCCTAGTTATTGCAACATCTCTCAGTACTCAATCAGTCTGAGATTGTATCCATCCCTATTAAACATAAGATCCCGCATCTCTGTAATGTGTTATATGAGCCGATAATGATAGCTTTCCAGTTTAGTAAATACTTCTAGAGATGCTTACAAGGGTGTTGAAATAATTTATGGCAGGGGGACAGCTTCATCGAAAGAAAACTTGCGTATTATATTGGTTGAACAATTATCTGAGGATGGAATAGCTGGCACAATTATATCTGCATTTGCCTGCAAATGTTAACGGAAACAAACTCTTTTAAAAGTACTATAATTGCTTTATTTTTCTCAAAGAACACACAACTGCTCCCTTGCCTCCACAGCCAGAGATTTGGAGAGGTTACTCATGATTCCCTGTGCTGTTTGTACACCTGATAACTAACTCCAATTTAAGCTTGACTATTATCTGCTGTAATGATTCGAGATTGTTGTCAGTCACCTCTAGCTTATCAATTAGCTGCATTTAGAAATTTCTCAGAAAGAAGAATTGGCTTCGACAACAGATGGTGACATATCTTACTAATTTTCAAGGGTCTTTTGAAATCAAATCATCAAAAATCCACTCTGCTCAATGAACTTTCAATAGGATTTGGATAAATTTACAAGAGGCATGGTCCTTCCATGGTCACGTGACGTGGCGCAGAAAGGATAGTCTCCAAGATTATTGTTGATCTGGCGACTAGGGAAACACGGCATAGTGTCATTATGGGTCATCTAGCTCAGTTGGTATATCACAAACCCACAAAAGCATGGGTCACGGCTTCGAGTCCCGTCAGCGACCTATTTCATATCTCTTTTTAGCGGTTTTTGAAACGAACGTTTTGCTGCAGCATCGATGCTTGGTGTTTCGAATAATTAACGGCTCGAAATTACAGTCTGAATGATGCTCAGCATTTGACAGCAAAGTTCAAACAAGTCTCAAGGACAAGCAGCAAACTTCTTGATTTGCAGGCTACTGTAGCCTTATTACATTACAAAAAAGACATTGCATGGAATCAGGCAAGGAATCGCGATAGTTCAACAGACACAGGCGCTGAATCAACAGATGTACACATGTTGTACAGAAATTGACCGCTAGGTGGCTAGTGGTGCACTCCTTATTGGTCTCATCCATTTGTTGTCTTTTGCGATCAATCATCGTCAGTAATTACTGCTAACCAACTTTGAGTATTATGGATTTAGAATCTCCTCGGCAAAAGTCGGCGCTGTAGTCTATTCTGTGATGCTGCTCACAGTAACGGAGTATAAAGAATAAAATTTTGCAAGCCTAAATTAAGGTCGGGGGAGTACAAAGATTACTAAAACATAGGGTTACTGAACAAAATTCTCATATGAAGTTACGACGGTGATACAGGTTCCAAAGTGGTCTTCACTTGCATGATTAAAGCTATTGGACGGATGTTCTTCTTCATCCTCCGTTTTTGTGATAGACATCAGGGCTAATGTTTCTCAACATTTATCGGTTATTCTCCATAGAGTACAAATCAGTGTCTTGCATTTCCTTTTCACTTGCAATGCATTTCCTTTTCACTTGCAATGCATTTCCTTTTCACTTGCAATGCATTTCCTTTTCACTTGCAATGCATTTCCTGGTACCTCACAGTCTCGAAGACTTTGTAAGACTATCTGTCTTGGACGCTCCCTCCTTTTTACCTTTCACTCTCCTGGGAAATATAGGCGTTTCTTTCCTGCCTGAGAATATGACGAGCAAACCTCACTTTCTGTTAATCGATTTCTGCCACAAAACTAAGAAAGGGTCTAAAGGGACTATTTTTATGCAAACTGTATCTAACACTTGAAGAAAAAAGATTTAAGCATTTGGAAGACAAGGCTCCTGTAGGCTTTGTAAAGTTTACTGGCTAAGCATGCCGTTTGTACTTGGATATCATCTTGCTTGAGTTAATGACCAAATACTCGATATTGAGACAATGATCTTTTAAGGTGAAATTATCAGCCTTTATTTGATTTTCTGCAATACACATGATTGTGGGTAAGAAGAGGGTAAGCCCTGTAGTGTCGAACGCAGCGATTCTGACGCAAGGCTTTAGCCTCAGGGTAATTATCTCATGCTCAGGATCGCAGTAACGATTCTGAAAGAAAGGGACGGTACACTATCGTTGAAATAACAAAACACGCCCGTTAGATACATACATGACGAAACCATGGCTTTGCACGCTGCTTATAGGGATGATTTGCAAGACACATTAAGATAACTGCCTACAAGTTGTAAGTCAGAAGCGGATGAATGGCAATGATTCATTACACCACGGCTATTCTCTGATATTTTGAAAATGCTCGATTATGAGTCCCCTCGGTACCAAACCTTTGATTGCCATATCGTATACGCTTACCTAACGTACTTTGCTGTACCACAGATAACACATATTTAAATTCATTCGAGAATAGCGACAGTTTTTCTCAAAAAATACAAATTTTTCTAGCGTAGAAGTAGACTAGATCTATTTCACGATGGCTCTTCCTGTAGATCAGTATTTGAAACTCATTTTTAGTGTTGCAGCATGTTTTAATATGTCATGGTAATGTACTTTGCTAGCATAATAAAGCTAATTCCTCATTAGTCTCTACTAATTGATTCATATGAAAGAAAATTTGCATGGATATGAATAATTTTGTTTTACTATTTCGTTGCGCAAGAGAATCATTTCTAAAAAATGCTTTGAGCGCCCCTTAATTACGTTGAATCTTTGGAATCAGCACTCCTTCTTAAAACTTTTGAGAAGCGTCCAAAGTACTTGATCGACATTTATGGTAGATTAATTGCAAAGGAAAGACCTTCGAAAGGACGCCCCTTGCCACTAAAACATATTTTCTCGATAATTTAGTATGTTCAAGTGTACTCCATTTTCGTAACTTTACCAAGGCTCCATCTAAACTGTAAATGCAATGATTATAAAGGTAATCGAAATGAAGCCACCTGGTCAAGGTTAGCATTTTAGATAAGTCATTTTGGAGGACATACTTACCAGTGGATCCTTTCTTGTTATTACCAAGAGAAAGAAGAACTTTAGGGGGTAACAGAGCTTTCCATTGTCCAATGAGTGGTGTTGAAGTTGCTGCGTCAATGCTTACAATCTCTAATAAACTTAACTTGTTTTTGTAACAGAACTAGTCACTCTACTGAACAAATTACTGAATGCTGTAACGCAACACTGTTTATACCCCTGGTATTTAAGGTCATTTGAAAGATTTACAGTCCAAAATTTTTTCCAGAACCATATATCTTTGGGTTTGCAATATTTCGAAAGGAATGGTTTATTTTGTGGCGCATAGAAGCTCCTTACTAGAAATTTTAATCACGTAATTGATAATCAACAATAATACTAACCACGCACCTTCAGTAAATTCATAATTGTAGCTCTTGCTGTAGCGTATTTAAACGTTTTAATTATCGAGGAGCTCATGTTTAACCCGCAATGCATTGGGAAATTAGGAACCACTCCCCCATGTGATAAGCTATGACGTTACACAATTTCTCTCTTAGCTATCAAAACCATTTTAATGTTTTAAAGAAGGGATAATGTTCATCAGATACAATACAATGTCTGATAAGGTATTAAGTTTAGTCTTTCTTTGTAAAAATAACAAAACGTATAAGCTACTGGATTGTGCAGATAGAGGAGTCAGAGGGCCAGGGAAAGACGTGACTAGACGTTGTGAACTTACTAAGTCACTATGCACGTGTTTGGTAGCTTCTCTGTCAATATGAGGGCACAATTTTAACTAGAGTTCTATCTGAGATGCTAAATACGACACCAAGAAGGACCAAAGGATAGGTTCTCTTGCTTCAACTGCTCACTCTCTTTCTGGAAAGCACTGTTAACAGAAAATAATGCAATGACGCATAAAATAGAAGGAGATTCAGTCCAGCTTTGATAAAAACAAACTGTTATCATAAACAGGGATCTATGCAATATCATAGTTTCACAAAGCAGCAAACATTGATGTGTAGACAATGTTAACCTACCTCCGTTATATTTAAAGGCTCTCTTGTCGTCATTCTAACTTGACTATCGTCAGGAAAGGGCGAGTTGCTACATTTTGGGTAGCTCTAGTTACACTCTTTCTAGACGTGCGATTTTCAAGATACTAGTTAAAAACGAAAGCCTGATAAACTAACTTGTGGCAACACTACCGCCACCTGCCTGCTTTAAAAGCTGGCACTTAAGACAGTAAGTGGTTTCTTGTGTACTCTAGTAAGCTGTTCATACCTTGGATTCCGTATCTTATCTTGCTCTGATGGGTTAGAAAATGCTTGTTCTGGCAAACACAGAGTATGATATGACCTGAATTCGTTTTTTCTTGAAGTAAAACGTGACTACCATTTTCAGATATGGAGGACTCATGTGAGAAAACCTAAGAAATTTCAACAGATTTCGTAACAACTTGAAAAACAAAAGATACTGCTGCCTTTCGAATTGATTTTCATTAACTTTATCAGATAAGCACACAATACTCCAAGTAGAACCGACAAAGCCTCTGTTAACAAATCCTTTATAACTGATTTCTATCAAAATTATGAAAGACATAAGGGGAAATTGGTAATATCCCGATACTGGGAGTATGCTTTCCCAGCCAGAGTCCTGCTTTATTCAGATCAATAAAAACCTGAGATGACAATTGTAAGCAAAAGCTCACATAAATCTGTTAACTTCCAAGATATAGTAATTTCTTTAGGTTGACATAAGAAAATGACTTGGCAGGTACCTAAATCTATATCAAGGCATGGTGGCCCTTGGTTGACGGCTGAGTTGGCCAATGTAGTGTAGGGGTGGGTGCAAATGAGAATGGAGAAGTGCATTACCTGTATACCTACCATAGGCGTAGCCATCGGGGTTTGGTGGGGAATGGTAGGTGTCCATGCCCTCCTAACAATTTTTACTTTCTTTGTTTTCATAGTTTGTTTCTGTTCTGTTTTTCAATGAAAACACATGTACTGAGCCTTTCTTGGTATCATTCCCTCAAATATTCTTCTGATAAATATGCCATTGCTTGGGTAGAAATATTTTGTAATGCGTTTGGCCAATCAGCCATGATCCAAACAGCAAGTATATGGCAAAGGAAAATCATGAAACAGCAAAAAAATAAAATTTGCAAATTTCTTTTCTAACTTCCTCTAAATACTCAAATATTTTACGTTTAGATGAATATCTATAAACTTCATGTTTATTGAGTTCTATACTATGTAGTTCATGACTGCTTGTGTGTCTGCCTGAGTACTTATATGTATGAAATGGTACTGATGAAGCTAATAGCGAAACGAAAAATTAATTTG
>JAAAKL020001226.1:0-32340 GCA_010016065.2 Carybdea cf. marsupialis auct. non (Linnaeus, 1758)
AAAATATATACTGCCTGTGTACAGTTTCTACTTTCTACAGTTTCTTGTTGAAATATAGCTTTTCGTTTAGTGAAGAATCGCTGGAAGGCATTGAAGAGATTTTTTAGCCGGTCCGGGGCGGTCCGGATTTGCTGGACCGGTCCGAGACCGCCTTTCATAAGGCGGTCCGGTCTTTTAGCGGTCCGGGGTCGGACCGGTTCGGTCCGCATCACTAGCCATGGAACTTCGGAATTGAATTTGTACTTTATATGTTGGTAGTGGCAGTGAAGCAAGTAGCTTTCCATACGCTATCCCTTGGACGTGAGGAAGTCGAATTTAATTTAATCAAAGAAAACTCCAAAGTATGATGCAGACTTTCATCTTACATTTCTGGAAGTAACAACATCATTTCTCACAAAACGTCAACACATAATCGGATATATTTACCAATTTCTATTCTAATCCTTTCTAAACAATGAAGAATAAGCCGAAATTTTCCCGATGCACGTGCTTGCTTTTATTTGCCAAGTCTCCTGTTTCGTTCTGAAAATTAACTTCCTGAATGTTTTCACATCTTTGATTTTTGGAAGGATTTTACATCAAATCGCATTTGGAGCTCTTTTAGTCGTGGTTGTAAGTCGAAGTGTTGTTGCCCTGTGTATAACGAAATAACTACCTGAGTGCTTTTTACCGTGAGAAGAAATATTCAACAATGTCCTGTTGAGCTATAATGGGTGATATAATTGACTGTTTATACTTGTGGTCGCACCTAATGCTTCATAAAGTTTGTTTATCAACTATCTTTTAATATGCCATCTGATAAAATGACTTTCGATACCAGACAGTCATATTAGGAGCTACATTTCTTGCAATTATTAAAGAGAAGCTGACACGGCTGTTGTAAGTAGAAAATAATGATTCAGAGGCATGCGAAAGGCAATGCAGCACTGATGCTAAGGTAATTTACAGATGTTCAAGAAGTATTTTGCTCCCTTTTCTAGAAAAACAAAACCGTCTCAACGTTTGCTATAGAGCACGACATATATGTAATTCTTAATTATTATCATACAAATCGACTTTTCATAAGAAATTTTAATATATCCTTTTAGCAAAATTAGGTGGACAATCTACCTCCAAATAATGTAAGCAAAGTCTCTTGAAACTAGGAGATTCCATCATAGCGAACTTTATTACTAAATATCTTTTAATGATTTTGTAAACATTTCCAACAACTGAAGGCCAGATTTCTCCCTAACTTTAAGTGAGCACCTAAATACTCAAGTAAGTACCCCAAAAACTTTTTGAGTGAGGTGGGCAGTTTCTCGTTGCGCGACCTATCAAGTCAACTTTAACAGGTATCTATCTCAAAACAAAAAACATTGTGTTGAAAAACGTGACTTGTTGAAAAACGTGACGTGTTGAAAAACGTGACGTGTCGAGAAACGTGATATTTTATAGAAACGTGACGATATCAGTTTAAAATCGACACTGCTAACCCTCTGTTCGCTTAGCCATTTTGACCGATGGATGAGATGTGCCACCCCAGTAAACGTGAAGTTGGATAAAAATGGACGTGAAGATGAAAGGTATTTTGTCCTTGGCGGATGAACAGGAAACTATCGCTTTCGTGTTACAATAGTGATAATTAGTACTGGTTTATATTTTGAATTTGACTAAATCAGTTTGTATTTAATTACATCTCTTTTCGTTTCGTTATGAGCATATCGGTGATTTTAAGGACATAAGAAATTGCAGCAAAAAAGGTTGATTTACATATTTACTTATTAAACTACGCTGCCCTTCTGAGTTGCTTGCTTTTAGCATATTTCGTGCTATGACGACGAGGTTAAGTGAAAGACATAGGTTATATCAACATACGAGCACTGTTTCTATTCATGTTCAAGACAATGAAGACTAACATTTGCTTTCTATTTAGCTATGGAAAATTGGGTAAGAGAATACAACGCTAGCGGCTAGAAGTAAACAGAATAAGTTTTAGAGAAACTTTCGTTTCGTTTTCTGGCAAAGTCTCTCGCACAAAATCACTTTATTGCACTCTCCAGCGGGTCAATGTCTGATGACAACGTGGGTGAGTAACTAACGACTCCCATCATCAAATTTTATTCCAAACTTTTAAAAAATTTACTGTTATTTTCAGCCCGTTACACAAATTGTCATCTTGCACCTAAGTAATTTAAGCAAGGACTTAACTTTAGGTTCCCATCCGTACGTAAAGTAAGGTGCTCACGTAGAACTTAGAAATAACTAAGAAAAGCAGACCGTGCCGTTAAAGGTCATGTCCTAGAACATTACACATCACTCGGCACATACTCGTTGCTATGGAAATTTAACTATAGTTACAGATTGTGCCGTAGCGATGGACTGTTTGTCAAGTTCGTCATATTGTAAAGCCTCTATTACTGCCAATTTCATTTTCACTTCCATTTGATAACGTTAATTTTTTATTTTATATTTTTACCACTTTTGTCTGCAAGTTTCACTTGAATTGATGGACAACACAAATTGAATTAAATATTAACTCCCTTATAACTGATTACCCTTAAATTTGAAAACATCATGGCTTGGACCAAATTTTTACAGGTTCTCTGTTACTTAAAAAATAGAATTTCAATGTTGGCCAACTCATCTCCATATTTGTTGTTGTTGATGAAAAGTGAGCCAAGAAGGCATTTTTCTTTAAACCTTACCTTACCTCCGTCGAGTTTACACGCGAACCAATTCTGACAGTTTCATCCACGACTTGCGACCTTCCATTACCTATTTGCTTTCAGCCACCTTAGATAGGTTTGTGTCCGCTTTCAGATTGTCAATGTAGCTGACAGCAGGTCTGCCTCTGTTTGGTCGTCCCTTTGTCTGTTTCCAGAAAACCAGGCGTGATGCTATTTCCTTTTCTTTAGAGTCTTCCTTTAAAAGGCATCTTATGTTTCCTGTAGAAGAGAATCTTAGCCAATTCTACCCATCTCTGCAAGTCAGAGTTACTATTTTACAAATCTCCTCAGTTACAGGTAAACAGGTAATAGCTTCGATATGACCAAAGGCTGGATGACAGTAAGCCCTTGATACTTCACTTTCGTTCTCAGCGAGAGATGTCTTTTTGAATTCCATCGCAGCTGAAGATAACAATGCTAAGTTTGTTTTTGATTGTTCCAAAACCGAGGCTTGAAAGCTGCCCATTGTACCCAACACCTGTAACTATTGGTACTTGCTTATTTACTGCCGCAAAATCCGTCACAATTTGGCCCTGTGTCATCGAATCCGATGAAAGATTCTCATTAGGGACCAGGAAGAGAAGCAAGTCATTCGACTCCTCTAACATCAAACAAGTGAACTGGAAATTTGTTTCTCTTTGTTCATGATTTAATTTTGTCTACAGTAACAAGTTTTTTGTCGCCTCCTGTTACATATTCTTGCGATACCTTTCATGCCAACAGCTTTTTGCTTTGCTTTGTTATCTGCTCTCTTAACTGTTCTGTCAGATCTTTTGATACACTTACAGATAGTATCATTTTACAGCCTCCTCTATATTCAGATCAACACAGATGATGACAACCTCATGAAGCAGACTTTGATTCCAGAAGGAAGTTGGTCTTCATTTTGTCTTTTTGGGGTGACTTGAGACATGAGGATAATGGTGACGAACAAACCAGTATAACATAGCCGGACGATTTTTTATTCTTGCAAACTGAATGCTTTATACGAGTGTGATATTGTTAAACATCTTATGTCTACCGACTCTTTAACCCCTCAGCCTTGTATAATTACTCAGCATACAGTATCAGTAGTGAGAAAGAGTTGTTTTGGAAAGGTGTCCTTGGAGATGTAAATGCATTATTTCTTTAATGGTTACATGAATCGATGATGTATTTTTGCTATTAAAATTCGCGATATTTCTCCTTTTATGACCTTGTAAACATTCGCATCAGATTATACATCCAGTGATGAAGGTTTATAAGTCGAGATTAAACCTCTTTTAGTTATTACTACTCAAAAAAGAGTTTTAGTAGCCTTTTGTGAGTTTTTTGTGGCATACTCGATTTCGAGCGTAGACTATTGCCCAGCCAGAGTGAGAAATGCCCTGGGGAAAGAGCACATTTACAGGGGTAGTCTCCCGTTGTCTTCCTCAACCGATAGTCTTGATATTGGGCTAGGCTGGATACGAACCCACAACCTCTGGCATGTGAGTCCGATTCCTTAGCCACTAGGCCACGACGGCACGGAGTAGCCTTAAGGATCTAAAAAGAAACAGATCAAGTGAATTTCTTCATCAAAGGATTAAAACACTTTGGAAACACTTACGTTTGCTTTCTAAGTAAAAACACAGCCATTTCAGTAGGTACTTATGAAGAATAGAAGGCAACCACTGGCCTTGTAAAAGCGGACAAATGCTAAAATGGTTTTGGGAGCATCTTTAAGCCGGATAATCGCTCCATGAAGTCACTGATAATATTTTTCACCATTTAATACGTTAAATACCTTTTAAAAAGTCATTGCAATTAATGTTTTAAGAACATATTGCTTGTATAACTTACCATTCTGTTACCTATCCTAATGTGTTCAGGTCATTGATATACTTTGATACCTGGTCCCATAATTAATCGTCCTTATGTACGACGCGGAGTACTCTGGACATCAATTGTTTAGCTCTTGCAAAACAAATCCAGGCCGGCTACAGCAATAATAAACTACATAGAAAGAATGAAAATAAATCAACCTTTTTAACATTACATTCATTCGTCTTTGATGATTTTCTGTAACTGGAAACATGTATCGTAATATGATAAGATACTTCAGTTCTTGGCACCTCCCTTACAGCATCAACATTCGATTTTAAAACGTTTTACTTCTGATGTTTCTATTATAAAATGTTGATCAATTTAGACATCTTGATACCACTAATAGGTGTAGAGAAACTTCTCTCCCAAATGATGTTGTGTTGCATCGGAATCGAACGGCATTGCGACCCAAGTTTCTAAACCTGTAACATGGAACCACCAAGGTAGACCATCACCATCATGGAATGGAAGTTGGAGCGGATTCCAACTTCTATGCTTAGGGTTCAATAAATTTGAGTGCTGAGAATTCGTCCAGTGTGTCACTTCTCTTCGTGCCGTACCATGTTGGAAAAGAGGTTATAATCTTTATCTTTGGGCATCACGTCTATAGTGTGATTGGAGAGTCATTAGTAGCTGTTAAAAGAATTTTTTAAAAAGTGTGTTTGTTTTGAAAGGCTCCAGTAATGCACACTGCATAATCGCTTATCGAACCATTAAACAAATCTCCACCGCGTGATAGAAAGCTTGGAGACACAATATGGTATTGGATTCACTATTGATCTAAATTGTCCAGTTTGAGGACTCAAGCGTTTTTTCCCGTTATGACACAACTGTTTCTCAATCGGCATTGGACAATATTTGAGAAGAGACACTGACATCTTTTACGGACAGACTCTGTGAATAGCCATTGCAAATGGTTACAATCTTCACTTGGTAGGCATCCGAAATACCAAATCTCCACTATGCAAGTCTGTAAATCAGAAAGAAACAAAAAATATCCCATTCTATATTCCAAGTATGGAGTAGACTTAAGTGTATTTCTGCCTTGTTTAGATCGTTGTTTAATAGAAAAAAACAAGACAAGAAAGGGAAAAGACTTGGAGTCTGGAGTGTAGGGTTAGACAATGTTGCCATGTCGAAAAACTAGGAGAGCCACCCAAAAGTGAAGAAATTTCACCTTGCCAATTTCAAAATGTACATATTTCGAACTGTACAAATTTCAAAATGTACAAATTGCAAATTTTACGCACAGTACACTCACTTCAGGTCGTAGAACTTGTAGCTAACTTTTAGCTACTTTTTGTGATTTGAGAAGAGATAAGAATAGAAACTCACTCTGCGAACAGTACGAAGTAGAACATTTTGAATAGAGCTATTGGTGTTTTTAAGTGCTGAGATATATGAGTAGATTTTTGAATTTATAAAATACCATAAAAAGACAGCACAGGAAAAGTAGAAAGTGATTCCTTGTTGTTTGGTCGACATCCTCGCATACGAGTCAGTAAAATATGTTATGACTATATATAATTAACAGTAAGCTAAATTAGTGACCTTGACGTGGTACGAACACGTAGTCTAGCAGAATTAAATCAGCAAGGGTTCTACACCAAGAGAACGTATCAAATGTTCGTGATGGTTTGACACATCCTGATAGTATTCGGTAACCCGAATGACTCTTTTAAGGACTTTCTCACTTCATCAGTCATTTTGCAGGCATTAGCTTTCAGAATCACTATGTCTGAACAAAGGCCCCTTCCTCTATATCTTGTTTAATTTATAGTATCTTTTCTCTGGTCGCCAAACCACATATGGATACATGTCTGTTAGCTACATAGTAACTTGTGATTCAGACTAAAGCAGTTAAAAAACCAGGAACCATAAAAAATTTTTTAGCTGATGATATGATGATATCGTACTCTTGGCACATGACTAACAGACCTGAGTGAAAAGTTAAATCAACTAAAGAGAGATCAAAAGAAAGATGGCATGAACATCAACAAGAAAAATATAAATATCATGTGCAATTAAGCAGCCAAAACAACAGATAGAATAGAAGTACCTACAGACGACGACCCTATCCAAGAAGTAAAATAAAGTGTTTACATACGATGAATTATAACATCAGAAAATGAAGTAGAGAGATAAATCAATAGATGAGTAACGGCTTGATGGCAAATGTCAGGCAAATACATCCCTTTCTGAAGGAAACAAGGTGCTTGCAAAGGAACATTGTGAATGAAATCAGCTTCCCTTCTTCTACGTACCTGGTTTAACTTGCAATTTATGCTCAGAAAAGTCACTATAAGGACCTTTTTGCTGATTTTCCACCTCAATTGGGATTTAGCTAGAGGAAGCTTCAAGTTTATTATTAAAATGATCATGACTGTTTTTTACACTTTTTTACTTTTACAAGAAGTATCAATACTCATGCTCCTTTCCCCAAATGTTATCAAGACATCAGCATCCTTTTATATCTTTTAGGATATATATCTATATATGTATACATATACAGCTATATATGCACACCTACATGTATATATACACCTATACTCAGGTTGACACACAAGCAGTCATGAACCACACAGTATAGAACTCATAAATATGAAGTGCGTACGGAGCTAGCCCGGATCGAATCCAGGATCTCCCACACCGAAAACGAAGACTTTACCACTGCGTAAAATAGTGCAATAGTGAAGTCGACTATCCGGGTAGTTGATCCCGAATTCTCACCACCACCAGCAACCTTACTTTTTTTCCCTATTAGCTTCCTCAGTCTCACCTATATGTATATATATATATATAGATATAGATATATAGATATATAGAGACATATAGATAAATATGTGGTTCCTTCCCTACCTTTTAGTATGAAGTACACTCGTTGCTGACTTTATCTCAAGGGTGTAGCCCTTAGAGCTAGAATTTTTGTGCAGAATTTTTGTTAATTCAAGGATTCTTGGTTTTTTATGCCCTTGTGGATTCCAAAATACATGTGAGTTTTTAAAGCATTTGGTTAATTTTTTCTTAACGTTTTCCAATAATAAAGATACGCAATTAAGATTACCTAAAACGCAACAAGAGAAGAAGCTGAGATCCAAATGTCAACTTTAGTGAATGATGTGGTCACGGCTTTAAAATATTTACAATTTCGAGAAATTTCTTATTTCATCATAACGTCGATTGAACTAGTACGATACCCACACACTCTGGATAAAATACGTCTAGAATTTGTTTACAGTGCTGTACTTGAGGCATAGGCCTTGTGATTGTTAGCTCTGAAGTGCAATCAATCTTGGACACCTTCATAAAACAGGCCAATACAGAACTACCAATGCACTCACGAGCGTTATTTCTTCCTGAATACAAAGTTGTGTAGCCATCAAGTTGAAAATAGTGAAAATAGGGTGAAATTCAAGTATATCCAGTTTAACCGCTAATCACGCTTTTTTACTCCATTGATTCGGAAGTACTAGGGCTGTGATAGAAGTTGAGAACTTGGGTGCAATGTAAGATCTTCACAAAAATGGTAGATTTTTATTAATGTTGATTAAAAGAAATAAAATATGGAGGTAAGTTGCCACAATTTTACGGATGATGAAGCAATGAGGATAACTATGATCAGAATGTTAAGATTGTGCCATGAGATAATTAAATAATTTAAGTCTGACTTTACTTTTAATAAGCCTCGAGTTAAATCAGTTGCAAGGTAGATGCTCTTGAATAACATAAACTTTTCCTGCCTTTTTTAATCGTTTTAATTTTGAAAGTGGTGTGATATTTATATGTATGGACAATAAGATGGTAAGTAGGTAGGGCGAAGAAAGTTGATAAAATATATTTTATATCCATGGCATAGGAAACTTTGCCACAATTCTTGAAAAGCCACGTATTTAAACAAGGGAATTGTTGGCAGTCATTACAACATGCAATCTTATTCTGACCGGAGAATCGACTTAAGATGTCGATTGACGCAACCAAAACAGGTTCTTTAGAGAGGCACCTGTAAATGAGTACTTCCAAATCCAATGTTTTCATGCTTGATTAAGCCTTCAAGTTCTGAGCCAAGACACGGTTTCTGTGAGAGAGAAAATTCAATTGGGGAAATACTGAAAATTGCGGTACTTGCAAAACATGCAAAAATCCATAATTGCAAAGAGAACTAGAGTTATATTTTGATTGCCTCTATAATTTATCGTAAATTATAAGATATCTAGAGCCTTTCCTAAGACAGGACTATGAAAAATGTAGGCACGAGTCACCACATGGTCTTCCAACACCAATATATTTAGCTTTGTCCCTGGTTTATTAAGCTTTTTTATATGAAATATGGTATACAGTCTTTTCTGATAAATTTGAATTAACGTTGTTGCTTCATTTGGCAAACATACCCTTAACAAAAGACATTCTTCTGCCTTGCTTCCGTGTTTGCACGGTAGTGATATTGCTCCTCGTCAAAAGTTCTACAATAACGGTTCTGTTGTTTCACGTTGTATTGACAGAATAAATTGCTAGACTTTTGTATCAAGTAAAGGTGCATCTTGATGGCAACGCCGTAGCTATAAATATTTCTCTTGGGAAGGAAAGGCAAGGGCGCTCCTTCCATAGATACATTTTATTACCTCTCTGAGGCACGGGAACTTTCTTGTTAATAGTAAAATCGTTGTTTGTCACTTATCTATGAGGCCTATGTGGCTTTATCACAAGTAACGTGTAGCACTTACCGTGCCTTAGGTACGACTAATAAACTTTCTTAACTTTTAATGTGACTCTTTTGAGATTGAGACTTGGGCGGAGGTAATTCCCCCCCTTTACCACAGCTAGGTACGGCCCTGAATGGCACCACCCATTTCCAAAATAATGTAGACATAGATTTCGAAAGAGATCTATTGAAGTAGATTGGCATACACTGACATTTTAACAGAAACTAGTTTACATGAAACTAAGGCTACAAAGGCCTGAAAATTTAAGGAACTGTAAAGGATACATTGCTCTTACTAAAGATACTTTACTATTTTCTATCCATTTTCCGTTCGATTTATTTACTCAAAACATGGCAGATAACTGATCTCTAAACTTTATGCATAAAGATATTGCACCACCACAGTTGCCGTCTAACATTTTTGTTTTATTGATGCCTTGGGCCCGAAAATATGACTGTGCTTATTCATAGATAAGTAAAATTTGCGTTAGTAACTCAATGTGCATCAATGTTTTATTTTGTGAGTTAAGAAACTGTTTAAGAAACTCTTAGCCCTAAAATACCTGAAAAACTAAGACGCTTGTAGCAACACAGGAAGGCTGGAGCTTTTCCACATCTCTCGTCTTAAAGGTTGAGCAGCAGAAACTCTTGTTAAGAGTCAACCGTACCATAAGCAATCATATGTGTTCAGTAGGAATTTCCTCGAATTCAGCACGCAAGTCTTTAATAGGTAGTCTAAATACCCATAACAGAAGTTTGGTTGGAAAATTTCTCGTTTGACGTGACCGTTTGACTTTCTTGTTGATTTAAATTGGATTCCATTACATGCTCAGGGCCTTTGTTCCATGTTCCTTCTCTCTTAATACACAAAATATTAAAAGGAGATGATATTTTGCTAAAAGCAATGAAAACGTCCAGCAATCGTATCAGCCTAGCAAGATATTTCTTTTCAGCATTTTCCAGCATATGTTGACCGTCGAGACCCAGGGACGGGGAAAGTAAAACCGATTTGGGGTGGGGGGGGTGAGTGAGATTTGAAGCCTTTGGGAGCCATGGCCCACTGCCTCCCTTGCTTCCCCGCCCCTGATAGTACAAGCACTGCTCCAACTGTACGAGGCAGTGGTAATAATAAGCAAGCTTTCTGAATCGAGCTAAGGGTGTGCTGCCTACACTGAACTATATTTCTAATCCAAAAACCGGACCAGGGGTACAACACAGGGCCCAAATCGCGAGTCTAAATCTTTAAACTTCAATTTATATATGTATTATGTCAAATTAAATAAAAGACGTAGACGTTAGCATACCTTTCTGATTATTTCTTAATCTTTTGGACTTCGCATCTTTGCCTTAATTAGACATGCGATTCTAGATCTTAGATAGCCATCGAAAAATATTGGGGTACCAAGATATAAAAGTACACTTACGTGCAGTGTAATGTAACACCGTGTAGTTGAAAAAAATATGCACAATGTCTATATTATAAATATATAATCAGAAACACAGCAAAACGAATATAAAGATATGAAATTCATGTTTAATTAGTACTTTATTACAAACGTACTCATTTGTAGTTTACCATGAGATGATTGCTGATTTACTAGTCTTCTGACAAGAAACTCATGACGTATTCTTTACAACTGCATCAAGGCGGTAGATTGATTGGTGGATAACAACTGCTAAGATATTCTAAAATAACAAACCCGAAACACAGCCACTGTTAGAGACATTATGGTTGGCACTACCTAGTACATTTATTGATTTATTCTGTGCGTCTAACGTTCATTGGCACTAAATGCAGAAACCCACTTTTGTTGATTATGGTGCTCTCACTTTACCGATAAAGGAAAAGGGTGCCGTAGTCTGCAAATGTTAGTGACGATTGGAAAAGAACTTCATCGGGAGAAAAATTTTTCCAGTTATGATTAACAAATTTACTTTTTAGTAAAGCTATAAATCTTTCTACAAATATCAATTGATGTCTGCGTTTTCAATGTCTTAGTGCTCCCCGATTTATTATTGTTCCTTTCGAACTCTTGCGTGGTGAGCAACAGGAGCTCTCGATCTTTTCCTTGTTCGCCAGTAAGATTCATGCCGAAGATACATGCTCTTAGCAGAGATTTTAAAAACATAATCTCTGCTCTTAGTCATTCAAAACCGTCACGTAACTAAACTTTCCAGACGGACCTAAGTTTGTCTGGTATTTAATAACTATCTGCAAGCTTATATTAAAGAAGAACTGGGAAGATATCGATAATATACGTGACTTTTGATGTGCTGAGAATGCAACCCTATGACAAATCTTGAAAGTAAGCGCTCAGATAAGAATGATCAAATATAAGCGGTACAAATTGGGGAGTCTGGGCCCAGGAAAAGTAGCTACTCAATACTTTGCCACAACTGTCAATTTGGATTCTCTTGCTGTAATATCATGAAGTGCTTTGATGCTTTTCTCGTAACATGTTAACTTTCTTTGCCTTTTCTGACATACTCGAATTTCGTCATACATGTTTAGATAGCAGAACCAAGGCATTTGACTTTGAATGATTTCAGTTTTGTTTTGAAATAGGATTTTCAATTATTGGAATTCTGTCTTTTTATTGACGTATTCCGATACTGTTGTCGCTGTAGTCAATAAAGATTTACTAGAAGAGTCAAGATCACACTTCTAGACTAGTTAAATCAAGAATATTTCGATGTTTCAGGGACAGATTTTTATGGCTCCTACCAAAACCCTAACAATGGGAAGCTTGATTATAACAGGTTATCAAGAATATAAAACCAAATAGCATTAATAAATAAAGATCGCATCGTATCGCGGCGTAAGGTATCAATAAAGAAGACACTGCAGTCAAGAATCAAATGCTAGAATTAGTTAACAATTTGCAAATGTAGAAAAGAGGTTGATATCCAAACCTTAATAGAGGCCATGACAATGACGATGACAGGTAAGCCAATTAACCAAGATTGTTATCCCGGGGATAGGGGATTGCAGGCTAGGGGCTATGCAAATGCCTATGATCCTTGGAATATTTGGTACTTAAGCTTGAAACTTGGTAGGTATTTTAATTCATCTTGTAGCTGGAGAACAAAACCTTTATTTTTGAAATTAAAGTCTAACACACTAATAATAGTAATAATAATAGCCTGCAATTTGGCAAATACCTAAAAATCATTCGGACGTCACTCGTTTGTATATTATTAAAAATGATCTTTCTAAAAATACTCCAGAATAAATTTGAGGGAAGGACTGAAAGTTTGAAAAAAATTGGGCCAGTCGTTCAGAAAAGCGTAGAACTCCACCCCCATTCTGGATAGGATTAAAAAGCTATTAATTGTCTTTTCTAACTAACGTTTGATGAAAAAAGATAGTTCCACAAACGTAAACAGGTCATAAAGACAATGTAGATTTTTCTTGAGATAAAATACATTTACATTCTTGCTTTAATAAATTTACATTCTTGCTTTAATACATTTGCAGTCTTGCTTTACTACATTTGGTCTGTAAGAATAGCCCCTACCCCCTAAAAACAAATTCAGGTAGGCTGAGTTTTTCCCCGATCTGAATTAAAAACATCTTCAAATCAGCCTTGGATAAAGAACACTGAACTTATCATTATTATAAGCGGGGCAAAGTAAGAAAATTTAAGGGATCTACACAAATTGTTCGAACGATTTGGTTGATTCGAACCATCCAGTGTTTGGATCGGATCGGATCAAACGACAGTTCCAATCTTTCGGTACTTGTTTAAAACCTGAATTCTCCCCGTGTTTTGTTTTCTCCTTGTCTACCACTTTTTAGTTATATAAAACTATGTACTCAGATATTCTTTGAAAATGTTTCCAGCCGCAAAAAAAAAAAATGTTAACCAAATAAAGAAATAAAGTCGCAACACCACAAAACAAATGATGGCGTCATCACATGACCCGATGACGCCATCATTACTTTTTAAAAGTATTTATTGTTATTCTGTCCTAACTTCTTTGAGGCAGACTACAAGGAAAAATAAAACTACTTTCAAAATATATCTGTTATTAACTTCTCTTAAAGTTTTGTGAGCACACAATTCTTCGACACTTTCTTAAAATAAGGAAGATTGACTAAGGAAATTTGATGCATTTTAGATGGCGGGTAAGGTACTTGGTAGAGATATCTTGGCAAAGGTATCTTTTCTTCTACCCTTATACAAGACATCATTGGAATAAAAGTAGAATGTGTCATATGCTCGGCTAACATGATAACGCTAATGCTTGATTTCATTGATGCTAGGACTTCTAAAGGGCACACCAATATTACTTACTGTTAGCAATTTTCAAGCTAGGACTAAAGGAAAAGGGAGAGTTGATTTAGCGAGGCTTCTGGCTTTGGACCCTAGTTATTGTCTGCTGAACTTTTAAAAAGTTATATGATTGCAACATACACGTAACGTAGTTGGGCATAAAACTTAAACATCTCGCTACAGTATATATCATGCAACCAACCTTTTTTCTTTGAATAATTATAGTGTATCAATATGCCACTTGTTTGCAAAATTGGCTACTGTTGTAGTCTAAAACGTTTAGTGGCAATATGTGTTTTCTGTGCAAAGTCCACTTTAAAAGTAGAACAAGGGTAATCTCGTCGCAAGAATTCGCAAACCCATGTTAAATATTGTGTGTCTAAATTATCACCGACCTCCTCTATATTTGTATTAATAATGTAATTATAGATGCCTTCACCTTGCGCGTAAACGCACCAGATTATCAATTTCTTGGCTTCGAGGACGATACAGAGCTCTTGAAACATGCAAAAGATATGAACTCGCAAATGTTTCAGCCTTGTTTTCCTTACCCGCATCTTCCTTTCCCTGCATCTTCCTTTTCCCGCATCTTCCTTTCCCTGCATCTTCCTTTTCCCGCATCTTCCTTTCCCTGCATCTGCCTTTTCCCGTATCTTCCTTTCCCCACATATTTTGCACACACTGCACCATTCAGTGTGTTCACGATCAGTGTTTGCATTCAATCTACACGTGCCACTTAACAATTTCCATCTTTAAATTAAGTGTTATCTTGACCCACATTGCTATTTTATTTGAGACTTTTTCCAGAACCCCTCGTTTATTGCCACCCTGAGAACTTCATGTTTATTGAGTTCTATACTATGTGGTTCATGACTGCTTGTGTGTCAGCCTGAGTACTTATTTATATGAAGTGGCGCTGATGAAGCTAACAGCAAAACAAAAATAAGGGTGCTGGTGGTGGTAAGAATCCGGGATCGACTACTTGGATTTTCGACTTTACTTTTGCTCTATATAGTGCAATGGTAAAGTTTTCGTTTTCTCGGTGGGAGATCCTGGGTTCGAACCCCACCAGCGCCGTAAGCACTTCGTGTTTATTGAGTTAGACATACTCACAATAAGCATGAATGCATATGTTGCTCAGCACAGAGAATAGAAGTCGGACCATGAATAGCTTTTAATGGAAAGTGGATGTCTAAAAGTTTTGCTGCAGATGATCACAAACACCTTAACTTTAAACAAACAAATTTACAAACATATTGTACAAGCAACCCATGTTTTTTCAGGCGTACGAAGTTCGCGAACGCTAATCCCAGATCGTGATCAAGGCCCTAAAGTACTGTATTAGATGCTGTGATCTGGAAAAGTATCTCTGATATCAAATTAAACTGCACGATTTCAGAGCAAATGATTATTAGGTGCAAGAATAGTAGCTTTCTGTCTAATCAGTGACATCATTTCATCTCTATGTAAACTCAACTTAATTAGTCTTATAAATTTAGTCTATATTCTAAATTTTCGAAGTTATGCGCCCTAAATGATCTTTGTTATTAAACTATCTACACGATGTATAAACCACCATGCGTTAAATAGTCTTTTTATTCGGTTTAGTCTTTTTATTATTTTTTGCAGTAACACTCCTGATCAAAACATATTGTCTCGACATGCAAACCTTCACCATCTTACGACAGGCTGCATGTTTTTCCCCCTGATTCACAAAGACCTCTTCAGCGTTAAAACAATTTAGAAGCTACTCATGTTTGTACAAAAAGCCATGTATGTAGAAACACAAAGTAAGTTAAATGATTTGTGGTGGTGTGAAGTGCTAGGTATATTTTTAATGCCGTGTCTATGTCCGATATCTCATGTCATTTTGCAATTACACAGGCGTTCTATCAATTTTTTTGTTTAGTACATTACCACAATACATGGAAATTATAGTTTTTTGTTATCATGGGCATGCTCACGTTTTACTCCTTTGGCATTACACAATAGAGTAGATATTTTGCTCTAGCATATCGCTTCGATGTAATCAATAAGGAGTGTCAGCCATACACGTTTAAATATCCATCAGGAAAGTAACTGGACGCACCGCTCTTACAAGATCAACACTGGTGGAGAGATTCAGGACTCAAGACATCATACTCACGACGTGTACTTATTTTTTCAGTAATACGAATTTATCCATGGTACGGTTGCACAGATCTGTTATAGAGAAGAGACCATTTGAAAAAAAAATTGAAGGGATACTAGAGAAAAGTGAAAATGTCACAACCGGTCAAATCACATTGCACGGAGAGGCTGGTCTCCAAAAATGTGTAGAGCTGGATGTGATGTCTACCGGTGGGGTCTCAGGAGCTAACGTGGTGACTAGAGAAAAGTGAACCATGTTATCACCGTGTCACCACAGCTCAGTTGGTAGAGCAGCACGCCGACAATGCGTGGGTCCCGGGTTCGAATCTCAGTGGTAAAATTTTCACTAATTTCTCGTATCCCTTCAAACTTTACACAGATTTATATGCTGTATGTTGCTTGAAGCACTGCCTTTTCATTACTTCAAAGTATTACTCGGCTGGCTGCTGCTCCAAAACCTTGCATACCTAAACGCTTCCTGCCTGCGATGTGGAATCCTGTCGGACCCTATGCTCTTCATATTTATTTACATCTCATAAACGATTCAACAGATCTTATGGAACATGTTTACTTTTCCTCAATTATATTCAGAAGTATATTGGAAAAACATCTTCTTGGATTGCTATAATTACATCATTACCCCTCGCCACTATGTAGAGTCAACCACAAACAAAACTGAATGTTTTATAGAAAAAAGAGCATCAAATTGATTCTTTTTGGCGTTAAAACCGCCAGAAAATGAGGTTTTTGGAACCAGAGAAACATTTATCAATTTATACCAGAAATTAAGCTTATTTCAAGCTTTAAGAGTCACCGCCACTGCTCTCACGCCACAAAGTTTACTAAAATCTGACTGACGGGGTTAGCTCGAAGGCCTTACTATTTATTTGCTGAGCAACCTGAGACCTGATGCCTAAAGTGACGAGAAATTTGAGACCTGATGCCCCGCAATAGTGGTTTGCTTGCTTTTAGCAATAACTGCACTTTGTACTCATTTGTGTCTGATCAATGCAAAACACAGCATGCTCCGTTGTGAGTTGTATCAGTATCAGTTTTCTTATCCGAGTGGTCTATTGCGACCAAGACCCTTCGGTTGAAGATGAAAAAATGTTTTGGGGAGCCAAAATAAGTTGATATTTCATTAGTGAGATGTTAAGACATCGCAAAGTTAAAGTGGAAGCCAAGGTAGAATAGGGGTCGTTCAACAATTTTTAACGCCTGGAGTAGGGATTGAAGAGATTTTTGGGACGCAACATGACGGTAAAGAAGAGGTTAGGCACATTATGATTATCAATTGTGACGTGGCATACAAATATGAATCTGGATCAATATATCACAATAGCAAAAGCTAGGAAAATGCATCGGTTTACAAAAATATCTAACTCTTCCTTGACAAACTTTAAACCGATACAACAAACTTTGCAGATGAAGAAAATAGTTGGAATATATAATTTTTATGGGATGTCAGATCAAAATTGTGCCAAATTTACGGTGTTTCCTGATGAGGACAATTTCGAAATTCCTCTCAGTCGTTCTTCTCAGTTGGGGTGAGTATTGAATGCAATTTTTGCCTGCAGATGTTTAATGGTTGGGTTACCACTACGATGTAGTAAAAACGTGGCTGGCACGGAAACCGGTCTACATATTTGTGACGTCATATCTTAAGCAATTCATGGAAATAAGAAGATCTGAGCCATGTTTGTAATATTTTATTAACACCATTAAGAATTTGTAGCAGTCGATATTTTTCTTAGTCGGAGTAATCATTAATGTCGATGTTTTTCTGCAGGCCTATAGTGTTTGATAACATTAATTCCTTATGTCGTAAGAAATTGGATTTCTAGATGTAAGTATTTGTGACGTCATCATTTAGTGCTCTGTTTCCATCAATTAGTGCAAACTGTTTTGGCCAATTCACTTCTTTTTGAACTTCCTGCGTAGAAATTTTCTTTTCTTTTGAGATACTACTTGGATTTGTTAACTTCAGGTTGGCAGTCTTAGTTGCTACAGACTCAGTTGCATAATCGTACAGCAGGTAATACATAATTAGGGAATTATTAAACCAAATGGCAAGAATGGAAAAGCCAAATTCGGTTCCATGGACATGTAATGAGATGCGAAGAAATAGAAGAATCGCATTGACGGGGAAACTATATGAAATAGAAGCCATCGAAGACAAAGGCTGAAGCTTAATCACCAGCCGAAGTAAAGATCTTCAAACTACCGACAAATATTAGTTCATCCTTAGGGAAAGATGTGGAGGACTATGATTTCCAACCTTCTTGTGGAAGAAGAGAATGAAAGGAAAAGAAGAAGAAGACGATCAACGCCATTCGATTTCATGTAATAGTTCTGTGAAGTTTAACACATAGGATATCAAACTTTATGCAACTGTGCCTGCTAAAAAGTGTAGATTTTAGAGACATTCGTAGGAAAATTTTTCTGCCGTTAGTCGGCACAATTAGGATTCATCTTTTCGGAAACACCATTACTTATTAAAACAATGTTAATTTTCAGTCCTATTATATCTACTTACTTACATTCATGTAATAATCTTCTTCATCATCTTTCAGCTGCTGAGGCAGAGGCGACCAAATTATCTTAACATGTTATTATAACAGCAGAATACTTTTAAAATCTTCCTGATAAAAACAAAGGATATTTCCCCGTGTATTCTAATTTATGTCTGAAAAGTATATATCCGTGCCAAATGTGTTCCTTTGTCGTTTTATCGAGGTTGCTTCCACGCTTCAGATATTTCTGAATCTGCCAGTCTCTGCAGTTTTTCTTTCTATAAACTGAAAAAAGTTGACCATACTAATGCTGTTTAAATTTTACAGGATTAAGCTAAGTTTTGTGAAGATTTTAGCAAAATATGAAATGGCTTAACAAAAAGATCAAATATCGTTGTGCAACCTACAAACAGCGCAAGTTCACGAATACTCGATTTTGCTATTCACAACATTAGGTCCCAGTCTTCAATCTGTGGGCATTGACATCCATCTCTAAGAAATCTTGAGACCAGACAAAGTATTATCAAAAAGAAATGGTTCAGAAATTTAAGTTTTCTAAAGGCACTAGAGAGAGAAAACTTGTCATCAACGGGATACTGAGGCGGGTCTACCTAAGCACGTGGTTTACAAAATCGTCAGAACTGGGATGAAGAAAGATTACACCAGGATCATAGTTGAACAAATAGAACCCGGGAAAAGAAGAATAAACAAAATCTTAGCCTTTTTCAATTGTTCAAGTTTAATAAAATAAACAATATCATTTTAATGCAATCACCAAAGATAATACGACCAAAAGTAACATTAAGAACATCAAATGTTTTATACAGTATTTGAATAAAAATATGTTTAAACAGTGTTAAAAGGCATATCGGGTTGCCCGCTATAGAATCTGATTGGGAAGACCCTTAGCAATTATCCTTAGCTAAGATTGTGCAAAATAAGCTTCGGTGCTGGGTCTCAATTACTTGTTTTGTTTACTAAGACTAGAAATAAGTTTAGTTTTCCTCACTTCCATCTTTACTTCATTCAAAATGTCGTTTGATGCATCACGTTAGGTGCACTGTGTGCTGTTTGAATAAGTTATACTGAGTAGAAAATCGATTGTACGTTCTACTTGGGACATTAAAATTAAAAGTTAAAGCAGATAAATAGTTAAAACCGTATATTCCTAATGTAAAGCCAAAAGATATTGAAAAAAAATCAGTATAAACTCAGTCTCATGTCAAAGTAACAGCCAAGATACTTCTAGAAAACATCATATTAATTAAAACAATTTTATAAACATTTCCACTTTGTTTATTTTCAGCTGGCTTCTCTTTTTTCGGTTACCATCCAACTAGCTGCATTAAAGTATATGTACTTTGGAGGAAAAACCTAACCTAGTCAATTATGTACCAAGCATTTAAGCGTCTCCTCATTCGGTTACGGACGTCTTTGCTGACACTCGTTCCAAATCAACAGGTAAGAATTGATAGAAAAAGTATTCTTTACTGCCTGAATTGATATTGAGGCTCTGCACATATTACTATATAGGCAAAATACCTGAACATTCGGAACTATTTTCAGCAGAGGAAGTGAGAAACAGGTAACATTGATTTAGTTTCACGAATAAGGTTTAAAATCAAGGAATACGTTTCGTGATAAATCTGGCAACGAGAAAATCACATATTCTTCTCATTATCTAGCCTCTATTTGCCTCTAAATTGGTCACGAGTTGAAATCCTATAGGGATTCCCTTGCGCCATGTGGTCCTTTTCCTCATCAGGGTTGAGAAATGGATTCCGTGTTCATTCGAACTTGGTCCGCGATTTAGACTGGCCCTATAGAAAGCCGCAGACAGTTGGTCTGAAAAAGCCGGTTCTACAGGTCCCCAGACAAACCAAATTTTTCAAAGGATTACTGTAAAACTGTGTACATCTTTTAGTTAAGATGGCGGAGAACTCGCAAGAGTCACTCTTCGCGAATTTTTCTTCAAGCTCAGAGATTAAAAGGCCCAAGATGGATTCCACTTTACCTGCTTGCGTGATGACAAGTAGTAGTTTTTCTTATGGATCTGGACTTGAACTCAATAGCGGTCCGAATTATTCGGAAGCTAATAAAAGCGTTGCTGCTTCTGTTTCAGTTGCCGGTAGTTTCCTCACGCATGATAGCCGAGTTGCTGGTGGCTGTTCTGAGCCAGACACTGGCTTGGCCAATAGGTCAATTTACGATGCATTTTATGGTTATCAAAGAAGCACAGGCAACATGAATGGTAATTCACAAATAAATTTACGGACAAGTCAGCAAGGTAAATACAATAATGTTGAATTTTAAAGTCTTGTTTACCCTTTAAGCATTTTGTCACCTAGGTATTGTTGATGGCACCTTGATTTGCAAATCAAGAACCAGTTGAGTGGAAAAATCTACTTACCTTTTTTTATCTTTCAGATATTTGTTCTCATCTATGTATGAAAATCATCATCGATCGAATGTCTCAAAATAAGATGCCATGCTTAATGATACCGCAAAATTTTTCAATTACACTGCTGACAGGGTCATGTTATCTCAGTTATCTAGAAGCTGGTTAGAAACCTAGCATCATGTTGATTAGAAGCTTAAAATTCTATGTATCAAAGTTAGAGACTCTAATTCACCGTTAGAATACAGTTTGAATTATCCTCCCTCGATGTCGGATGTGTTGTTCCTGGAATTTTTAATCTCGATGAGCATAGTAGGACTGTTAAAGATGAGGACCTTGTTGTCATCGATATCACTCAAATGTTGTCAGATTTTAGATGAAGTCAAGACGGTTTCGTTCATCTTGCAACCTTTAAAGACTTCCTAAAGATTGTACATCAATTAGGTGATGAAAATGGCACCGTTAATAATCGAAGTTTCTTTGGTGCTCTTAATCCAAGACAATCAATTATCTGGCCAAAAGTCATTGAGAAAGTTATTTTTCACGGTCTTGCATCTTTCAGTATTTCTCTCAAGTATGAGTACTCCATCGTGGATTTATTATCAAAACTTTCATGTCAATCTGCAAACCACTCAGCAGATATACAAGAAATTTATATCAATTTTATATTTCAAAACACAGTTTACACTATTGAGAAATACCTATTTTTTATCGAAGACAATACTGTCAAGTTCTATGTGTGAGCAATTACAGTGATGTAAGTTCTCCTTTTATTATTCAAGTCATTATCTCTTTATCACGCATCTGATATTAGAATACTCCATGATGTCGACATAAATTCCAACCAAAGGTAACTAAATTAATGGAGTTTAAGTACTTAATTATAAACAAACTTATTGTTTGTGAGTTCTAAAGGGCATTATTTGTTGGAAAGAATTTTGTTGCACAAAACCCCAGAGCAATTGAGATTTTTTCTAACTGATTTTACTTCAGAACTCCTATAAAATACTGATTATCTATAAATTTTACTTTTTCTGAGATAATTTTATGACAGTACAAAGATACCTGTTGGAGCTCAGCCACGTTGCTTGCAGAGTTTGGGATCGAAATAATTATTGCCATAGGTTCTACTTTATTTCATGATCATGGAGTAACAGATGTGTGTCTCTGCTTTTCTTATTAATGCTCCTTTTATTACATTAAGTTGGGAGGAGATGGATTTGACTATGCAGTCAGCTGTTGGTGCATTAAACTGAGCAATATTTCAGTTTGGGGTACAAGAGGATATGGCGATTTACTCAACGGATTATATAGTATTGCTATTATTTTAAGTCATGAAATACTTAGAAGAGCATTAAGTCAAACTACTGAAACATAAATTGACAGTGAAAAGGCCACTTTCTCTAGGAATTTATTATATGACAAGTAGTGCAAGTATCTGCAACTCGATAGAAGCCATGAAGCTTCAGATTTATCGTTGAGCGAGTCATTTAAAGTCCTGGGAGAATCCAGACCCAGACACAGTGTGTTATTTACTGCTTGATCTTCAATCATTTTCATAATTTCTAATTATGAAGTAGTTTCATCTGGCTTGTGATGGAAATTCGCAGACGCTCTCTATTTTCTATGACTTTACATCAACCTATGTCTTACTATTGTATCAAAGTAGGTGTTGAGCATCCACAATTCCATTCCTGATGACGTCTTAAATTTAAATGTACATATGTTGTAAAAGAGTGCTTCCTTTGCTACTCCATCTACTAGAGTACCTCAAAACAATTAAGCCTTGAATTTGCAAACGATATATCTCTTCAAAGCTTCGAGAGCAATACTGTTGATGTCTTCTACACGAGCCAAAACACACGAATGGAATCTTTGCGTGTTTGTGAGCTCACTAAGTTTCTAATCCCACATGTAAATATAAGCGAGCAAAACAGTATTGTTTTCCCGAAGAGCCTTAAAGGTCACTTCCATCTTTCCCTAAGTCATCAGCAGTAGTGATGTTGGTAGTTCAATTGTGCATGTAAATCAAAGAGATTGGTCATGGGAAACGTCTGGTTTCACCCATTCCCCTCGTCGTCTTGTAGAGGGAAGGCTTGCCTGACAAGTCTGCGGGCGGAAACCTTTCGGTTGGCTGAATTACTAACCACTGGGTGTGCTTTAGGTGAAAAGATACCACAATATGGGAAATTGGCTTGCGCGCAGATGAGCGATTGTATCGATACACACGCACAGCGTCAGTTAGGAAGAAAGCAATCAAACAGCGACATATGATGTATAAATAAGACTACTCAATCTCTGAAAAGGGCAAGTATAAATACAAGTCCTGCAACAACACTGTCCTTTAACATAGTTACCACCAACAATATCGCTAATCAACATTTAGCATAAAAGTATGCAAGCTTGACAAGAAGCAGCAGAATGAGTGAAGGTCTCATTAATAAGAGCAACATTCTAGATTCAAAGATTCACACTTCCGTTTGCTTTTCTTAACCTGGCACTTGCTGCCTTCTAACCACCACAAATATTGAAGCTGCGACTGATGTCGCTGTCCCTTATTCTCAGCTGAGACGAGCAGCATGAATAATACTGTCAATAAGGCAAAGCAGTGGTTGTCGATGGCGATAGTGTTAGGTTCATGCATAATTGTAGGTGTAAAACAGCAAACAGTAGTCGACTTATTGAGATATGTTTTGCAAATGCCTGTCATCGATGAACATCAAGGATATTGGTGACTTAGTTAATAAGCCCGGACACCGTTCACTATTGAGAACTATGCGAAAATATAGTCGTTGCCTCTGTATGCTTGCTGTATTTCGTAATATGAAGACCTGACTCTGTTCATGGTTGATCAGTGTGATAGTGGTCCAAGACAATCAAAACAGCGCCCATGAATCTGACCTTCAAGATCTGACGCATGCTAACCATTGATCACGGAGAGGACAGTAGAAGTGACCAGCTTATTTGTTTTCGATATTCCATATTCAGTAGGAAAATGGCTGGTTCTTCAAAGGACTCTGTAATGCGATCTTTGCGTATTTATTTCATATTTAAATTGGTGGTTGTCTGTGATATACTAAAGTCGCTCATTTAAAGTTAAGTCGAACCCGAGTATAAATCTTTGGTACTTGAAAAACGATCGAGGGAATTAATTTGGTGAAGTAGGTGCTATGAAATAACAAGCAATGATAGAAGTCTTAAGGTGTTTTGTTTTGGATAAAACAGACAGAATGTGTTCCGTTAAGAAAGATGTGGAAGTTTTGAGAGAAATAGTGAGATATTCTGAATCTAAAGGAAATCATTGCGCCAAAATAAACCGCCCAATTACATCATCCTTTAGTCGGTGAGTAGAAAACAGGGCTGATATCTTCTACCTACGAAATACAATAGTTGTTTGTGTCTCAGTGTCCAAGAACCGTAAAATCCTTGAGTTGTTCTTCTCGGGCGCAACGAATTACCTTTGTGTTGTTGCATGTCTAACTTCAAGGGAAATCAAAACCACACTTTCTACGTTACAGTGTTAGTCTAGCTGTCATTAAATAACAGAGAGCTGTTTCGCTTCAGCGAACTTGTCAAAAGGTAATGTCGCTTTGGAATTAAAGATCAACAAGTCCTTGACTACTGATAGAAATGGGGATATAGCAAAACTTTAGATTAACGATAATAAATATTTCAGACCACAGCTCAATAATAGGAAAACACAAAGACAAAATGCAACGAAAACGGAGTAATCTAAGTATGAGAGCTGCCTCTAGTGAAGATGAGGTTGAACATAAATAGAATAATTTAAATGCCAAGGTGGCCACTAAATTGTGACGTTAGGCTTTATCTTGATGAAAATTTAAGGGATCGTATATGCGTTAAATCCATAAACCATCAACTTCAAGGGTCACAAGCAAGTGTTAATATAAGATATGCAGGGAGCCATGGAAAGATCTCACGACAAAAACAACCAATGTCTCCATGGTTATGGATATAATTGAGCCTCACTTAGGCTTCTAGTTTGATGTGGTCAAAGTGATATTTTGCTATCAGCTTCAAGAGAGCGGCGTGCTTCATTTTTTCTTTAAGCAATGTGTATTTCTTGCCGGATTGTGTGATATGATTTTTGGCAACCGCTTAGATAATAAAAACACCTCGTCGTCTCTGTAGGAATGCTTAACCGTAAGTTTGAGTAACAGGCTTAAAGTATGTCACACTCAGCAGTGTATCTACATTTTTCAATTGGATTATAAGTTGAAATTGAGATTTGAAATAGAGCTTTGGTCATCGGATTTTAGCTGAAGAGGTTGAGGTTAGCTCACGGGTAACTTTGCTCAAGTAGCAAAAACTAAACGCCTGCCTTGACTAAATTTACATTAGGGAAAATTGAAACAATGTGAAACAAATTCATGTGACATTTTAATAAGAATGGAGTATGAGAAACAAACTAAATCATATTGAATAAAACAGTTCTTTGTTTTCAGTGGTTGAGCAATCTAAGTTTCTAGATGGGTAGTCCAACTCTCTGAAATCTTGAGAACTATTTTCTACTTGTTGCCTTTGAACTTATAATTTTTCCTCCTCCCTCCCCCACTCCTAGGGAATTAACCCATCTAAAGCTTTGGCTATTGACCCTTGAGTCTTAATTTTTTTCTTGAGATGGAAGTGAAGTGATATTAGTGTCCTTTGATAAACTATGTTTCATAAATTTCGAACTGCGAATTATGAAGCATGACATTGACTAGTTGTTGAAAAATCGATAAACTCCCAATAAATTTTGTTGTTATTAATATTTTGTCACCTTAAAATGAAAGTTGTATTAAAGTAATATTTACTAGAGGCAGACTGGTTTCTGTGAAATGCCCCTACTAACAATTTTCGGCCGCATCTAATCCAATCTACCAGTGTATTAATTTACAGATGTCTGTCAAGCCCAGGTGACATTTCTAACCCCTTAAGACAACATATCTGAGCGTGTGCTATGATAGAGAAAACTTGGTGTATGAAATATTACCCGTGCTTTAATTTGAAAAACAAACAACCATGTATTGTTACGAAAATATACATTTGGATATTCTTACGACCACTGTAAATTGGAGGTTCTTATTCTTATATTGATACACTTTGCAGATCAATACAGGAAATTTTCATACTTTTAACCTATCCCAGTGCTGCATTCCTTGCACAGTATTCCCTTATCAAATGATTGCCTAATCCATTGAGTGATCTGCAAGGAATTTCATCACTGGGTTGTATTGTCAGATTGAAAAGGAATATAAAATGTAAATTACTTTGATTTTTAAAAAGTTGTATTGACCATGCACCAAGAAATTTTGCATAGAAACCGGTTCGAATGTATTAGGTATGTCAGCATTAATTCTAACAAAGTCGAAGTCGAAGATATATGATATTTCCGATGCTCGTGCCCGTGTGTTAGTCTTCATAATTTCTTTGATTGAATTTTAAACTAAAGTAAAGTTACTGGTAACAAACTGGTAACAGTTTTTGTTGAATATTGACGAAAGTACCTGCAAAAATTAGGGTAGCGGCTTGGCCTCTTGAATATTTCACACATAATTGGAAGCAGTGCGTCTTTTCGCAAACTATCCCACAGCGGATCAATTTCTCGTGCCAATTCGATGTCACCACCTGGCGTTCTGATGCTTTCGAATTCGATATGTAAAAGAGAGCCAATTTAAATTTCCATGGGAATATACAGCTACGTTCGAAAAGCTTTTAAGTTCCAATTTGATTTACGCATGCTAATATTGCGGCAGGTGATCAACGGTAAATAGTCTCGTTCACCACACTACATCTGTAAAAAGTGTCAAGGACTTAGTAATGTTGCACTTCAACAAATACACTTGATAGCTATTCTTCTTTTAAATGAGAAAGAACACAAAACCTCGTATGGTTGGTATGAACCAGAAAAGCAAGGTCCAACTACCAATTACATCGAGGGAAACAAATGCCTAAAGAATCTCAATTGACAAACTACAAGTCATAACCAACTAAAGTTTTCTCACTGCCGATGGTTTTAATATCAATATAGGATGGTCACAAACTCAAGCACCAAATTATGTTTAGAAGTATTTATAGGAATTCGAAGTCCATTCCCATAGAACGCTCGTGCGTTGGAAAAGGCAGAATAGTTTAATGGGATACATCATTAGGTTAGGTGGGTTTTACTATTAATAAAAAGGAAGAGAAGCTAAAAGAGAGAGAGAGAAGTTGTCGTAGCGTCTCTTAGTAGCAGCATTAGTAGTAATGTTGGGAAGAGAAATAACCTTTCAGTACCATCGATATGAAGTGTAAAGACTTGCTTGTCATTAACGATTGTTGCTTCTTATAAGTTTAACATAACTCTGACTTAGTCCTTTTGCCTTTCCACTCCTGGCACAAATGTAAGCTTGATCTCACCACACCTAAAAGCAGTTAAACCCAACAATAACAAAAACAGCATCTGGCTCTATCAATTATTGATGCATACGATTTTCTAATTTACTTTATTTTGAAAGATCTCCTTAGCTCCTGAGCTTTCAACACTGGTTCACAACCTGGGGCCCACCTATCACTTGAGGGTTTACAAATGATGTTTTGGGAGCCTATAACGCATTATGGATCGTATTGTTTTCTCTTAAATGCCCTTGATTCCAAAGCAGAATCAACCAAAGCCTGGAACACATACACATTGAAACGATCGTTTGAGATTCCAACCACATGAAAATAACGAATAGTTTAATTTGACGTTTCCTATTGATCTGGAATACCAAATGGTCGTAAGCCCAAATTATCAAACCAGAGCATTCCATACGAGATATTTGTGGGCGGGGATGCTAGGCATGATTTTGACTCTTTCATATGCATTGCAGTTCTGCTGCCTATTTAAGGGACAGTGAGATGATCAGTTCGACAAGCAAACTATATTACTAAATTTTAGCTCTTTTATCTCTCTCTAAGCATTCTCGATTTTTCTCTCGTAATCCTTGTATATTTTTCAAGTGTCAGATCTACTTACGGCTTCAATGATTTCTTTCTTTGCATCCATTTTGGCTGATTCTTCTTTCTCCCCTCTTCAACAATTAATTTCTAGACGAAGGAACGCCGCGCCAATCATTCCTAAAAAGCTTATCTCTAGTGGCTAAAATTCATACAACGTTTCTGCTAAGTTCCGCTAAGTTTCATCTGAAACATTGTGCATATAAAATAAACACCTATATGCACCCTCCCCCACCTCTAAAACCATTTCTTCGGCCCTGTAATTAGGTGATGAAAGTTGTATTTCGCATCGAAGCATCGGGAGAGAACAATACAGGCGCCAGTGTGAGGGCAAGGCTTTCGGTTCATGATTCAGAGGTCTCTCGTTTAAATCCAGGCCGTGTATCAGGACTTACAATCATATGAAGTTTGAGTTTAGCTACCATTGTAATGTAGCAGAGAACTTGTCTCTAAAACATTGAAATTTTCTTCTGTTTATCTCCTGGACTTTCGATAATTTTAACACTTCGTATTCTATCGTTTTAGAATATTAAATCTGAAATATTATCTATTTATGTATTACACGTTTTATTGCTGTATAAAAATTTCAAATTACCTCTGCAAAATATTTGCGATACAAGGAAGATCTTAGGATTACAAAGGATCAAACGGAACATAAATCAACAATAACGTCTACCAGTAGAGATTTCTGAGTTAATATTGCTACTAGAGAAAAGTAGTCTTCTATCATTGGGGTTTACCTGACTCAGTTTGCAGAAAACACACTGCGTGTACATGGGTCGCGGGTTCAATACCCGAAGAAGGCATATTTTCAATCTCTTTAATCTTCAATCTTTTCAAAGCTATTGTTGGTGTGAAATTTGTTTTTTATTTTAGACCGGAACTAGTTTCAATATGTACTTAGGCTTAATTCTCAATTATACATAAAAAGGATAAATTATCTCACTTACCGTGTTTGTAATTCATAACAGTAAACAAATTGAAAATAGAAGAAAAATTGAAAGAAATATTTCTTCCCTTTATTTCGATAGCAAGTATTAAGATTTTAGGGTTACAGACATGGGCGTAGATAAGGGTAAGAGACGCATATAAACACGCTAGGCACATATAGATTGCCCAAATGTCGGCAGGAAAGTATGTCAATGATAGTTCTATTTTAAAGAAATATACTTGTTGTTACACAGCAAATTATACTTTTTATAATTTTTATTTATAGATAGCAACTTAAATCATGTTTTACACATTATAGATGAAACGAGCAGCAATACTTTAAGAGGAAATTATTATCCTTTTAGTTCCTTTCGCAGCATTTAATAACTGCACAAGTTGTTGTACGTTTATAGTTCTATTGTAGAGAGAGCGCCAGTAGGGAAAGCACACTCTGCTCCGTTATATCAGGATTTCTTTTATTATGTAGGCTTATAAAATACATGATGGATATACGTTGTCTGTATTAGCTAGTGACGACATGACGTCCAAGGAGACTGGAGTTAACAAGAAAAGAACAAACGCCTTCCTTAACCCTACTGTGTTAGGGTGATGTACTGTGTTAGCAGAAGAGGGGTTGAAAAACCGTCCCGTCCTATGCTAGGAAAGTAAATTCGCTAGAAAGTGAGAATTTTGCATATCCTGTAATGGTAGCTCAACTGTTATATGAGGTTTTGATGACGTCGAGAGTTTGACTCCCCTCTCCGTCAGAGTAGGGTTAACCGAGAGAAAAGTTGGGAAATGATGATAATGGTTCAATGTGAAGGTACATGGAGCTCTCACGTGATGGAGAAGATAGTATAAGACGTACAATATTTTGTATGAGAACATATATCCTCATTTTCATTCCGAAAACTGGAAAGGCTGAAGCCGGTGAAGAAGGCAATTATTTCGGGACCAATCTTCAACTTTTCAAAACAATTATTAGAGAATTCGAGACAGTTATTAGAGAATTCAATATCGTAAAAAGATATTGTTGTAAGATATAACAGTCCCGCAAGATAGGAAACTCGGTGTGAAACATCTACTGATGTACGTTTGAAAGACAATCTGTTTCGTGTCTTCCTTGTATATCTCGCTAAGGAGGTCACAACTAGATACCCTCAGGTTTGAACATGAGCTAACATATAGAGTTTCTTTCCATCCCGTAGTCCATTTCATTTACCTCAAAATCGTTCAGCAATACATTTCACTAGCTCATGTAACACCTTTGATGGAGTGCTTTCTCTGAAAATTGGAGAATCACAACACAAAGTACCTACCACAAATCTTAGCTTATTTTGTATTCTGTCTGATAAATGACCACGGGACGAACCAAAACTATGCAGAATCTACAATTAGGGTGACTAATTACAATATTCGTGGAGATTCCTCATCTTTACAGGGTCTTATAATAAAAGGATGTCTTGTTACCCAATCCTGAAATGTAACTCAATGAATATGTAATTTTATCCTTTTCTCTCAGAAGACCCTTTTTGTTTCTCTAATCCGAGATCTGATCCTCGCAGACAGCCTGCTTAAAGATGGACGATGAATATTGGCCAAGCTAGAGCAATTTCATTTTTTCTGTTGTGCTACATGGTGATTTTAACAATTCTATAACTGGCTTAGCGATTTAATTCTGATCTCTGATTTCGACGTCACATCAGCTATCATGCTTAGAAAGTTACACAGTTTGCAGTATGATGAAATTGTGAGTAGTAGTCAACACAAGCAGCATCCAAATTTATATGGAAACAAGTAATAAGGCCTAAGTGAAAAACAGCGCATTCGCCTTTCTTTATCCTTCTAAAGTATTTCTAAATACCAGAAAGACCTTTTGCTACTGAAAGGAAGTTGCATATCATAGATTGCCGTGCTCTATAGCAAATAAGTACCCGAAACCTTTGTTTTTGGAAGAATGAGGCTTCTATCTGACTCTTTTGAAAACGGTGTAACTGGATATACATGAAAGGGAACACTAAGGAAATTGTCTAACTAAAAACAAAGCTGATAACTGGCAGTCTCCATCTGCAACAATAAGAAGATTTTCGGCAAGAGCATAGAAGTGACTTAAAACGGATAGTTAGCCATGCGCATGACCAGATTGATTAAAACTGCTGTGAGAGATAATAAGTCAAATCACTGAAGTAGCAAAGATGTTGAAAACATTATTGTGGAATGATCTGCTCACATCGTTGGTCTAATTTATACTCTAAGAAGTTTCTTTCCAAAGAAGCAATTAAGTAGTAAGAGTGCCCATTTTCACTAATGATGTAAAAAGAAATTATTGGACAGCCTCATTATGCAATGAAAGCCAATGTTCTCCATTCCTTCCAACGATAATGAGCTCCTGAAAGCTGCAGATACTTGGAAGCCATTTGTTTCTTTTTTCCCTTGTTATCTGGTCGCTCTTGCGTTACAACGTTTACATCGTGACCGTTAGATGTACGTATACGCCTAGAGGTAATATATAGAAGTAATAGCAGCAAAACAAGGGTACGGAAAACAGAGAGAAGAGTGTTTATCTTAGTTCTCTCCGATGTGACTTGCGTAGATTAGCAACAAGAACTCGCAGAGTATTATCCCCGGATGAAAAACAAGTAAAAACACTTAAAAGGTTCGTATATGTGATGAAGTGATTTCCATACTACACTAACCTAGATTTTCTGCACCCGAAACGAGCTTAATATGCCTAATTTGAGTTTTTATTTACCGGGTCGGTAGATGCTTGGATGGGGGAATAAGGCGCGGAAAGTATAAAGTTCGCAAGTGTCACTGTCCGTTGTAAATGTCACTATCCCTTTGATTCGCTAAACCGAATTGCTTTGATAATTACGTCCCTTTACAGGAATGCTTTCCTTGGGGTAAAACGTTTGTTTCTATAACACTAAAAAGCCTACCAAATCAATTTCTTTACCGAATTTCTTTGGAATTTTCAACTCGCCCTTATTTTTGTCATTATATGATAAAGTTACAGAATACACCGGAACGTATATTTGTTGGCCTATGCCCCTGCTTAAGCCTGCATGCTGTTTGTTTGCATCAGCGTTACGTCTGATGTAAATAGCAACTTTTCAACCCTGAAATGATCATCAGAATAAGTTGTCAAAATTTTACTGATGTACGATATTCTCGCCTTTTATGTTCCTTCTCCAAGAGTAAATAGTGAGCGCCCGGGAAAATGCTGGTGCTACTTCTTCATTGGAAACATATTGCGCTGCTATTTGTGCCCTAATATTATGCTAGTTAAAGGCAATCAGCTGCAGTGAGCTTGCAAAGTCTTGTAGGGCATGTTTATACTCCTTTTTTTAAGTAAAATATCCACACATTTTTCATAAGAAAAGTGAGGATAGATCTAGTATTGCAAAATCCCTCTAACTCCTCAACAAAAATCGTGTTATCAAAATTTCATAGCATTTTAGAGGTAGGCAATGACGTTTTGGATAACTTTCCATTCGAAGTACAGAAACATTTAGACTGAAGTTAAAGTGTGTTAGAAAGACAAAATTGACATTTTGTGAGGTTCTGTATTACAAACCTTTCCATTTCTTCACGGTATACTTTCCAGAACGTGAAATTCCTTACGTTTTCTCCTTCAGCAGTTTCTGTTCTAAATCATGTCAAGTAATGTAACCAGTCAACGTAAGGATAGGCCAGCTTTTATCGATTCAAATTTGAAGAATGAAGCTTGATGACAGGATTTTTTTACTTGTAACAGCTATATTTCGTGGCATATGCGGAGAGAAAGTGATGACGTCACAAATCAAAATATTTAGAAAAAGCAAGATTTGACTCCAGATATCTAAAAGCCTCCCCGAAA
>JAAAKL020001227.1:0-24242 GCA_010016065.2 Carybdea cf. marsupialis auct. non (Linnaeus, 1758)
GGCAAGGGCAAGGGCAAGGGCAAGGGCAAGGGCAAGGGCAAGGGCAAGGGCAAGGGCAAGGGCAAGGGCAAGGGCAATAACGATGACCATGACAGTAACAATGACAATGACAATGACGGTGATGATGACAATGACAATGACAATAACAATGACAATGACAATGACAATGACAATAACAATGACAATGACGGTGATGATGGTGATGATGGCGATGATGATGATGATGATGATGATGATGATGATGATGATGATAATAACGAAGATGTGAGGACGACGATAGTGATAACGGTGAGGAGGAAGACGTGAGCTGGAAAAAAGAGGATATTGATTTTGAAGGAGGCAAATAGAGTAGCCAAACCAGTGTCTTATCCGAATAGCTGATTTGAACTTCACATGGTTGAACAGTTTGACTACCTAGCGACGTGCTCAGACGATCATGTAGTGCCACCTCCAGTCTAACTAATGATTTCACTCACTGAAAGCCGAACTTCACCTGTTGAATCTTGGTAGGAATGTTATTTTAAATTTTGCGATAAACTCTCGGCGTCTAGCTTTCAACACAGTTTAGCAATACGATATGATTTTTCATCTGCATCTGGATGGGGCTACGACTTTAGCAAATATTTATTTACAGAAATTGAACGTCGCACTAGGTCGAAAGAGGGTCGAACTTCACGAGTCAAAACTTTGAACGGCTGTCGCAAATACCCATGAAATGCGCAACTGTGAAACATTACGTACCATTCTCGTCTAACATTACCGCTGATCAAATGTAGCTGCAGCCACCAGTTTATGATATTGTCAAGATAATGCAAGATTTAACCTGTGATAACCCCTACCCACAATTTATAAAAACTGATAAGGTTAACTACTTTTCTTCTCATTATACCCTCCTCACAGTAAGGTAATGGGTTGTGCCTCGCATACTGAGCCTACCAGAAACCATTGCTCCTTTTATCCGCAACCACCACGTTAAAATAACGTGGCATCACGGGCTCGTTCGTGCTCCGTATCGGAGTGGAAGTTTTGATTATCGTAATTTATGATTGTAATGATGATTATTATTATTGATATTATTTACAACTCCGACAGGAAAAGGGCAACAGGAATTTTGGTGTGTATGCCATTGAGATGATTCTCTTGGCAATACAAACAGTTGATACCAGGATAATGACTTTGCAAAAGCAAGACAAAAGACACATGTGTTTGCCCGTATTTATCTAATAGAAAATGTGCAAACTTGACCCATCGGAGGAGTTTTCGAGTTCCCAGACCACCCTGAACGATATCGATTAAATGGCATTAAGACGCATGATGAAACTAGGCGAAAAATTCTGCCCAGGGCTACGCAGCATTGTCAACCACCACTGCTTGCAAGGAGACAACCAAAGCTGATGCAACGACTAAAATTTCTTCCACTTGCCGAAATCAACTTATGTCACTCTGAGAAATGGAATTTAACCCTTAGGCATTTAGGGCATGTTGCACTGTCCAACGGACTGAGGATGCTTTGAAATTGAGTATCTCGCTGCCGAATAATTGTTTTCTTTCACAACGTGCTACGTTGACATAAACATCAATGCCTAATGCGCAACTTATTACACAACTATTAACAAACAAGCTGTTAATTCACACTCCAGACGATTGCAAAACGATTGCTTCATGGGACTTCCGCGGCATAGTTAAAGATTATTCTCTAGGTTATACTGGGCTAAGTTGGAAACTTTTAAACTGTTGGGCACATGGGGACTACTGTTATTATAGTTTTATCGATTGTCAAAGCTGTCTGAACACAGCAAAAATCCTTGCCTTTACAAGTAACTAAACCTAACGATCAATAATCACGTTCAGGATACATCACTGATAGGCATACACCGTACAACTCGTTCCAAAATGATAATGGCACCTACAACCCTGGCAGTCTTACATGCTTCTCTAGATACCGGTACTCTGATGCTAGAAGGGTAAACAAATATGCCCGGCTGTGAGCTGGGGATACTTAGGCATCAGGAATCTGGGTAGCGAAATTGCGAGTTGTCTGGGCAGCGTATAAGGTGGCAAGACGGTCAGAGCGTTAGGAAAACCACCAATAATCCAAACAAACCGACATGTTAAACACTATATACTTGCAACAAGAAAGCAACCCTAACTGGCAAAATCTGGGCCAAACTAAACAGGAACAATAAAAAACCACTTGGCAAAAAAGTCCTTGGAAAGTGGGGAGGAATCAGAGTATCGTACCAGAACGGGACGGAACATTGTAATGATACAGGGGCACTGGCAGCTATTCTCCACGACGTCTATGCGACAGTTGGTACAATTGTGCAGGAAAATAGCAATTTCAGTGCTGAGCAAACGCAGCCTAAGAATGCCGGATGGTAAATAATGTGTTACTGATATGGGATTTATGAAATGATCATATCCACCGTTTAAATAGCAAATGATCACTGTACTAGCAATACCAGGAACCATTACTCTGCTTGGTGACTTGCATCTACCTCCACTGCCCCTCCTCTACTTCTGGTTCACTTTTGAATATAAAATTTGTTGCCTATTGAGCACAGGATTGGGTCCGTACCCTGAACTCTTCAATAGGTAGGCAATAAAGAAAACGTATTGACTATCTCGCTTTGTAAATTCACTTGTTACCCCTGCATCAGAACACTTAAATATAAAATCGAACTAATTTCAACCTTCGCAATTGCTTTCTCGAGTAACCCTCTACGTAACGTCTCCATTGGAGTTCTTTTAAGAGCATAAGTCATGCCATCAGCACGAGGGTTAAAGACTCGCATATATTTGCTCAAATAACGTCCTGTACAAATTTTGAGTGATCAAAAGTACGGATGCAATCGCACACGAGGAGAAGTCACATTTCATTCCCCTTCACATTCGTTCCTGTCTGCTCTAACGTCTGTGGTTTTACCCGTGGCAACTGAGATCAGACGCTCGCATGCTCATGGCTGCCACGCCAGCAGCGTCATTTTGTGGTGAGCCAAAACATCATAGTTCAGACCAATCTATAAGTTAAAATATGCGGAGGTCAGATCTACTGCACACAAAACGTTAAGTAGTTTCCATGGGTCCAAAATTATCCGTAGTCATTCATTCCTTACGCATGCGCTACTGAGTACCAATACGCCACGTTGACAGTACCAAGTAACCGCGAATACATCGCTGAGATTATGATGCAAGTTTCTGCAAGGCTGGCCTATCTGACGTTGTTCTTTCCACAAACGATCCTTGAGGGTTTCAAAATTTTCTAGTTGGCACTTCTGCATCTTGAACCATATCAGTTCTTGATCTGTGCAATATTGAGTATCACATAAATCAACAATGCAGGACTTTGCCATCCTATCAATTCTTGTCTACATTTGTATGTTTTGCGCAAAATACAAACTATTGCCGCATATCGTCGAGTTATTTTGTTTTCGGTTAAGCCTTATCAAAAATTACTACGAGAAACTACGCCTTCAAACTATGTTCTCTCTTTCAAAAAAATGGGCAAGAGTCGCATCAACGTTTAAGCTATTTCATGATAATTTAATTGCGTACATTATTGCAGTGGGTTCCCTGTTTCATTTCTCATCAAACCTTGCCGACAAAATCAATTTGAATATTTCACTATTTTGCAAGGTCACATTATTTAATGTTTTGCTTTTACTACTGCGTTTTAGAAATGAAATACCTCGAAGGTATTTTGTTTGAATTACTGCTTTAAGTTTTTATCGGATTTTAAGGAAGAGGCGTGTATCATAAAATGGTCAACTGCTTACATAAGTAAGTTTTATTTAACTTATCAATAAAGCCCAGGGCCCCAGGACCGGCGAAATGGTTTTAGGGTGTGGGAGGGGTGTGTGTGGTGACTCATAGTTGTCATTGGTATTGTAACGGAAACAATACCATACAGATGTAAATTAATTACCTCTAACGTCATTCTAACGTCAACGAATCATTGTTCGTTGTTCTTTGTAAAATATATTCATCTTTCTTGTAAATCACCAGTTGCTACACACATTCTACTTGACTTCAATTTAATGCTGTTTGTAGTGATTTCTGTCGTGTGACTTAGGCCACTACATGAAATTAACAGCTCATGCTGCCATTGCTGCAGCGAAGTCATAATTATAGGAGACCAAAACATCATCAAATAAATTGGTGACCCTTCGATATCTACAAGACATACTCCTTCGGTCGTCGGACTCCGCGTAGTCATGATTGTAGGAGACCAACACATCTTCCTATAGGGGCCCAAACGGATGTGTTAATATAACTATTTTACATGCACAATGTATCAGATTAAACTTAGCAGAAAAGTGGTGGCATGGCCCCCAGCCCCCTTTCTGTCGCCGGCCCTGGGTTCATTTGTCCTCCTATCGGAAACAATTGCTACCTCTCTTGCCAGATATAGTCTTGAAACCATTAGATCAGCATTCACGCTAATCAGTCACCGGCAGAGAAAATAGAACCTGTTTCTTAACGTGATCACTGACTTATGAACCGATATTGGAGGGCACAAGCTTTTCTCATGAAGCTTTAGTTCTGTGCAGACTTTGTATTGTGTTGTATTGTGTCTAATTCAAGTAATGAGGCGAACTACACTAGGTACACCTAGACGTCCATTCACACACGTGACTGGTCTATTACCACCAAAGGTTTTCTGATCTTTCCGATAGCATGCTATCATCTAGCAAAGTAATGCCTCGTCTTGATAACGGGGAGATGATTACTGTAGTTGTCACTTGATGTCATATGTGGATCTTCTAAGAACTGTTTCTATTATCATGTAATAGTCACTGATGATTTGTTACCCATAACCATGACAAAATTTTATTTTTGGTTTCGAACTGCATTTTTGTAAATCCTTGAAGGATATGGTGTCCAGCTACAGACGTAAGTTCCATAATTATGTACGCAAATCCATGTAACAGACTCATGATGAGTTTTTCATCCGTAACAGTAACATGTGACGTCGTCCATCTCGTGACAAATACCATCGGCCACTAATCATCACGTGAGACTTCGCTGACCAATGAAAGACATTTACAACGATTTAGTACAGCAACCTTTGACATTTGAAGTGTCTCCTATACCACTTACACGTTTGAAAAAGCGAGTGGAAGTATGCATGGTAGCACATTGAATATACATCCTCGCATTGGAAAACAAGATCATTCTCTGACATATGAACAGTTGGGAGAGATGCTTGACAAACGATACACCAGGATCGCCGCATCGCCGCATCGCCGTTTACAGCTTAATAAACATGCTTTAGTAAGATATATTTCAGGATTCTAGGTGATAGTCTGTTTAAAAGCCGACTTGGTCACCTGCTAACAATCTCCCACATACAGTGTAACTTTTTGTATTTTATGTCACAACTAACCTTATCATTTGTGCCTTGATTTGAAACAAAGAGAAATCACGATATGTTTACATTTGGCATATGTTGTTATATGAATGGTCACGATCATGGAACCAAGTGTCTTCTCGAAAACAAGCATTATATTTAAGTGGTATGGGTCGAGGGTTGGTTTCTTCGAGGTGCCCCTAAGGACGGTCAGCAGCAGACAAGTCTCCGGCGGGCGCTGTAAAATAATTTGGGTTGTGCAATCCGGTGTGCAACCTTTAATGCGCGTGCACAAGGTATGTTCTCGAGCATTTTGGCGCCACAAGGTGACACAAATGCTTTTGAATTGACTAGATCAGATTCCAGCATTAACCAAATAGTTATGGACGTAATACTACTTCCTGGATCGATTGATGTTACATCTTTTGCTGCCGGTTGGCATTAAAGAGCCTACTATTCCATATGTGCTACCACTACCTTGTAAGGATATCTTCGTATCCCCTGATCCCATGAAATGGTTTGCATAATTTACTCGCTTATCCACTAACGCACGTACGCTATTTACTATTGACATGCTCACATGGTCACAATGCTGCATATGATATTTCAGGGATCTCAGTCAAAACAGCGTGCACACTTGGAGTGCATACGTGGATTTGACGGCTGTAATATTAGCTATCCCGGGCAAAATTATAATTCTTGTATTTTTTTTATTGTTTTCAAAGATTATTTCGGTTGAAGAATGATAAAAGATCCATAGCAGTCTCTCGTATTGATTATACCCCCTTTTACACAATATATAGATTATAGGATCTTGGGTGTGGTCACTGAGAATTGTAGGATTAATCTCACAAGCTCAATTTTAAGGAAATCTGAAGCAAGCACGAAACATAAGAAGGAAATGGTTCCATGAAACGGTTCGCATAACAAGTGAAAAATACGAGTACAAAATCTGGGTAAAAAAGGGTGAAAGATGCACAGGTGCCAACAAATTTAGGAACAAATCACTTCAGCTCTTGACAATGGAGAAAACGTTGGTCAATTCCAGAAAGGTAGAGGAAAGAAAATTGTCTACGTATACGCAAAGAGAAATTAAAACAGCGATAACCAGTAAAAAAAAATGTGTCGCCAGAAGGTGTGCGCATCAGGTGGCTGCAGTATATCGCAGGAGCAGGTGTTTCTGCTGGTGGTACAGAGATGGTCTGATTCGACCACGAGTAATCCCTGTAACCTGCCTCCTTCATGTCATCACCTGACGTATTTCTAACAATCAATTCGGTTTTGGGTTCTGGAGGTCACATGTTAGATTAGTCACCATTTCCAGCATCAAGTCGCTGATATTTATATGACGTCAAGGTGTTCTATAGATGGTAAGTTTAAAAAATTTAAGGAAGCTAGGAAACCAGTGAGCTCTTCCTCTTCCGTACCTCTGAAGTAAAAGAAAGGCTTACTGAAATAGGTAGCTTTACCCTAGGACAGTAGTAGTTAGTAGTAGAATAGTAGTTCGGATTTGCGTGTGCAAGATCGGTTGCAAGATCGGTTCCTAGGGGTGCAAGATCAGCTCCCAGGTGGTACAACGTTGTTATGAGTATATATGGTTATCTTTTAGCAGATAGGGATAGGGTTGTATCTTCTTGGCTGATTTAAAAGTAATCTGTATATCGACAGAGTATTATTTTGTTGTCTAATAAGTGAAGAACGACTCCAGCAACATTTTTGTATAGTCATTTATACATAAGACCTATATTGATATTTAATATTTTTGAAAGGGGATCGTTCATGATATAAAGTGGGGGTGGGAAAATGTTCTTAACTTTGACGTGTTTGTAGAAAGAAAATGTAAGAAGCTTTGTCATAGGAAGTAATATGCTCATGAAAAACAAATTTATGCTTTGTTACTTAAACGATGGGTAAAAGTCTTATTAACCCAGTGCCGTACTAACTGGGGGGGCTGGAGTCTATAGCCCCCAATAATTTCCAAGCTGATCGAAAAATTTAACTGCCGAGCCCTCTTTTCCAATCCAGCTACACTCGTGTGTCATATGTAGCATTGAATAAACCCTGGTCGCACATCATACAAAGAATTCACCCTACGGCAAAATTCCAGTGCTATCTGCAAACATTCGGAAATGCCGATTTAAATACTTACTGGACAGTGCCTTCATAGCAAAGAAGAGCTTGTAAGCAACGTTCTACCTTGGCTACCCATATAGTAAGCTGGCGTTGGAAGACAATCTTTTAACACTATCGAGCTACTCCTGAATGAGGCAGAAGTACGTACATCAGAAATGCTACAAGACTGAGAGGTCATGCGAAGTAAAGTTAATGCAGGACGAGCAACTTTCCTGATTCGGTAGGGAAAGTATGTGAACCTAAGAATTGAATACCCAGTGCCATTGACTAAATCAAAAACATTAAGTAAAGAAATCTTTAGTCATGAACTATCATAAAGTTTGAGCTTACAATCCGGTTAGAAGAGCAAGGATGGTTTGACATACAGTTGATTTCATAAAGTCTATAGGCGATAAATCATTCTTATGGTAAAGACTCTAGCTAAAATCTTTGTTAAGATGCTGCCGGAACCTAAGGATGATTTTTGATTACAGGTAAACCACATAAAAACTAGGTTGACCTGGACTAATAGCATTTTAACTGCTTTTTTACCAGTATTACCGAAGTTTATTGTATGATAGAAAGGATGCAATAACATCAGTAGAAAAATTCCTCTGTCGCGCATTTCTATTGCCTCATTCTGATGCTACTGCAATCACTACATACGTCATCTCCTTGATGCAAGACAAGACCTTGTAAAAAATCTTCTTAGTGAGATTTAGCAAGTTGCCTAAATCACATAAATCTATTTAAGACACTTCCTTTACCGCAAATCTATTCTCCAACTAATATCGTAATAGTTAGGTCGCTGGTTTGGTCTCCATTGGGCTGCTAATGTCAGTATTGAAAATCAAATCATTTGTCTTCGTGTCACGCAAACCTCCTCACAGGTGTGTTGTCTCACAGCTGATGGCATGTTGGTCTCATGTTCTTCCACGAGCATGCGCACTTTTGATTAGCTACCACACATCGTATCACCTCCACACTGATACAGCATCCTACGCTTCAATAATGGCCTATATTAAGATTTAATAAATCTTTAATAATCATTACTCAGATCTTATGAATCTAGACCATATTTCTTTGTCGATTTAGAGCATTTGTCCGAGAATATCAGCTTGTGAAACTTTTTGTAATCATGTAGCACTAAATCATACCAATATTTGAGGTAAATGTGAAGCCCAGCCTTTGCAATACTATTCATTGCGTATTTACGTTGTTTTTCAAAACATTTTGTTAGTTTTCGTGAGGAACTGTGCGGGTGTGTGTTTTACGGACTAGGTCTGAGTGTAATGGGGATGTAGGGTATGCGCTAGTTCTGTGGGCAATAACAAGGGTAAATATCCCGGTAATTTTAACTAAGGCAAATTTTAATACCACCCACCGTGACGTTGAAACACGTTTCTCACCTCTTAACATTTTATTAGATTTTAGAAGTTTCAATTCGATTTATTAAACCAGTAAGAGAAAACATAGGACCAAATTAACTGTCCAGAAATTCAGGGGTGACGACGCCAGTGTGCCATATTTCCTTAAGACCCTCCTTAAAGCCACTTCGAACAGCAAAAATATTGGTTAATTTAAGATCCTTAAGAAGCATCTCTAACTTCTAGGTATGGAATTCCCTTGCCCTATCGTCTTGCACTCTGTCCAGAGCTCATGCTGCCTTTCTGAATGTATGGCATAACTTATAAACCACATGGATAAGAAAACATGACGCATTGGCGTAAATCACTACTGATACCTTCGCAAACCACTGCTCGTACAAACATCAGTTACATAAATTCACAATCTCGTTAAACAAAGTGCCCAACTGTTCTTAGCTTTGGAGGCCTGATATCGTGTTTACCATAGGTGGGCTTGCTATGGGTACTAAGGTGTAGGCATAAACTGCGGAATTATTGCAATCTACAAACTGTAAGCTGTTTGAAGGTATTAAATAGCCGCTTCGACAATGTTGCCGTGAGAATTAATCCCCTATTCTAAAATTCGTCATCGGTATGCGGAATACTATTTCATAGATTTTCCCATTCTTGACGGCAATCCTTGACGGGGATCCTTGATTCCTATAGGGATTCTTGTCAAGTTCTGGGGTACGTAAGAGAACTTGAACGTGTCTAAAGTCGAAAAACTGCAGTCTATATTCAGATATAATAATCAAAAACATAGATGTATTGACGATTATTTGTTTCGCGCTGATCAAAGTTTACAGTCTCGGACAAAACGTATTATTGTTACAAGGTTAACATACAAGAATGGAGTGTGATCAAAATGAACATAGAACGAGTATATTGCAGATCTCAAGTTATTAATCATTGCTTAAATTATCATGCAATTCTCTTTGCATGCTACGTGTTGGCTCTTTGTTATTAAGATTGCGACATCTAACGTGACAACGTTGAGGAAAAGAGCGCGCTATTAAGGAAATGACACATGTTACCTGAGAGGTACCATCAAAATACAGAGTTTCCAAGTTAGGACTGCGCAATGGTGAGAAGCTTGTTATTGGATGTAGTTTTGTCTGTAGGCTTGTACACAGAATCTATCTATCTAAAGGGAAAATGTTTCCAAAACCTCTTAATGCTACATTTTGGCTATTTGTGTGGACAAGTATGCAATAACATCGACCTTATTGGTTATGTTGCCTCTTACGATGAAATCTTGAAAAAAAACCCCCGATTTTACCTAACCTTACAAAAAATTCCTACGTACTGTAACAGTCAATGGCAAAGTCTTCGGTAGTCCGCAAAAGTCTACACCCGCAAATCTGTTTGTGACGACTGTTCTAGAAGTTTATACCCGCAAATTTCCTTCCAGCCATCCAGAAATTATTTTTACTACCATTCTTTACAAAATATTATTGTACATCCTAACTTTGACACTAATACTCTGTCGTCGAAGAATTATTGCTTTAGTGGGTCATAACTAATGACTATATGTCCGGCAAATTTCTCAACTTTCAGTTACGTTAGTAGCACTGTGCTCGAGATCAAAGACTGTGATTTTTGTGCTAATTCAGTCGGGTCAAAATCTGGCCCTGGGATTTCGCGAAATTTTGCACTCACAACATCTTGTACCCGCAAAACCTTCTACCCTAAAAGTATTTATTCATTTGAAAAACATATCGAATATACTGAAGACGAGCTTTTACTAAGGCTCCTAAGGAAACTCTATCCCTCACTCAATCTCCTTACAGCATTTGCGCATTAAAATATCTGCTTGGCACATTTGCATTATTTCTATTACGGGTTTATTCGATCCTTACGCTATAAAGCAGCATTTGACTTAAATTGATGTAATTAACGTCAATGTGGTTTTGCTACTGTCTGTAGCGGTATTCATTAAATACTTGCCTTGCAACACATTTTATGCACTACTAACCCGTGTTTGCGGTTAAGTATGTAACACGGACACTCGACAAACAATCCATGCCACCTCATCTGAAAGAATTAACCTCTCTGTGCGGTGAAAATTGTTTGCTCAGTAATGTTGGTTTCAGGCCAGGAATCCTCAGGGTGGAACTGGGATCGTTATCCGATGGAAAGAACTGGAAGTCAGAAGCTAATCTCAAAAGAATACAGGAAGAATAAAATGTCATCAAGGTCTGTGTCATAAATGGAAGGAAGAACAACATGCTTGTGACTCGAGTGTTGGGGAAAAAGTGAATGAGGTTACATAAGGTCTCGGAAATGTGGTGCTAATGCAAGTCAGAAGTTGAACGGAAGTATTTCCTACGTGCGTTAATAGGGAAGATTCAGCACAATATCTGTACCGGGCTTTCAGCGTGCTACTGGAATATGGTCACCTAGGCAGTTTTCCAGTTGATGTCGGTGAATCAAATCGTCCCCTTTGGCAAAGTTGAACGGAGCACCGACGAGCGGTCGAAAATGTAGTCTGCGCACTAAACTGCTTAAATTGCAAGTGGTTGCAATATACATCCATTAAAAACGGATACATAGTGCTTACAAAGAAGTAGGTATCATAAACAAAATGCTACAACAATACCGTTGGATATCCAATGGCCGGTGGGTATTCCCTTAGTTTGAAGGTAGTACATGATTGATGCTACGAGAAGCCTTTAGAACCTCTACATCCTTAACTTCCCCGCTAATAAAATTATGGATGGTATTAAAAACCATATAGGTTTTAATTCTTCACTCTTACGTTATAGATTTACAGCGCGTTTCATTGCATAAGGTGCAGCAACTTGCAACTGTGCGGTCCTCATTTATGGTATTCCAAGATATTGTCTCCATAACTGCTATAATACCAAAGAAAATATTCCTCTGTCAACTGGGGCAAAGTTAACCAAAAAGCGATGAATCCAATCCTACCGATGCTAACTTACTAATTCGATAAGCTATAATCTGTGCTCTGTTAAACACATATCTTGACAAGCACTCTCGAACGTTGGCTTCCTTTTTAAGCCGATGAATTTGTAATAACATACAGACAGCTCGGTTATCTTCGGGTTTTAAAATCATCTCGGGTACTAAGGACTGTGTGTTTACACTAGACTTGCGTTTCCATAGCGATATTCAATCATGAAATGGCGTCAAAGAATAAAATTGGCAAAATTGAAGAAAGGGAGAGGAACAAGTGGTACGCAAGAAGAGCTCATAAGGTTCATCGGCACGTCAACAATAACGATGATTACGATGATAACGACGGTGACGACGGTGACGACGATGACAACGACGACGGTGACACTGACGACGATGACCACAACGATGATGACCACGACAACGACAATGACGACGATGATAACGACGACAACGACGACGACGACGACGACAATGACAACAAGACGTTTCCTGACGAGGGCGATACTACTCACTTTGTCGATGATGATAATAATGCAGACGATGACAAAGACAATAAAAGGGGCCTACGATAAAGATGCTAATAAAGTAAAATATGATAAATATGATAATAACGACGGTGATAATAAAGATGATGATAGTGATGATTATAATGAAAATGATGACAACGGTAGTTGTAATAATAGTGGTAGTCATTATTATCACAATAATCGTTATCTTCTTCTTCTTATTATTATTACACGTTCACAATCATTATTATCATCTCCGTTCTTGTCATCATCACAATTAGCATCTGCGGCACGGCAATTAAATAAAGTTTATAGGGCATTGGTTGGACTGTGAAATAATTGTAGTCCAAAAGGAAGAGATCTTTGCTCAATATTATACTTGTATTTCAAAATCTGCATTTAAAAGGTAACTGTTTCCAAATTAAAAATATAACGGTTCATATCCGATGCGAAACCAGATGGTCATTCTATTCTGGAATTTCAAAGTTTGAAGTACTTATTATCGGTTTGGATAGAACTAACAAATTATACTCTTAACTTCCTACCGCTAGTGACTACGAGTAATATTTTAACAGCTTTTTCAAACTCTTTGTGTGAGATGTCTACATTAAGTGCCCGTCTCCAATGAAAACAGTAAAAGTAGACGACGACGTTTTATCAAGGAATTCCTTAAATTCTGATCAAATAATACAGGGCTACCTTTATCAGGTTTTAAGCACGAGACGTAAACCATCCTATAAACTTAAGTCTATGCATGAACGTCTACGCTGTTCCAAAAGGCGTATCAGTTATGTAAATGACCCTGACACTCCATGGTTCAGCACTGCGTTGAAAGTCAGATTCTTGTGGTATGTTGTGCAAGTCTGTCCTTTCCTTTATATAAACCTGAGGGGTAAACCACAAACCTTAAGACGTATAGCTTCACAGACTAAGGCTAGTAACTACTTGAGGCAAATGTCACAAACATCCATCAAACGAAACCGTCCTTCGTTTTGCTTTTACACGTGCTGTCAACGTGGCAGTATTTCTACTGCCTCGAGTCTCATTTGCAAATCGTGGCGTTCAACAATGACCACCAAGCTCTACATTCTGTTACGTAACTATACAACGCTTAGAGGATGTTACCAACGTTACGAGAACGTGGTGGGCAGTAATATTGCAACTATACTTTTCATTAGACAAAAACAGTCTTAATACAGCCTGGAAAATTGGTACTTTTTAAACTGTAATTTTGTTAAGCTTTAAAAAAAAAAGAGTGAAATTTGATTTGACAGCTGGAGTGATATTTCCTAGGATTGAGGGGTTTTACTATAATAGAATCCTGGCCTATCATAACAGTGTTGATACTGGTAGCATATTAGGTGTGTAACTTAGTACTTATTTTATACATATGTGTTAGAGTGAGTTCACAGACCAGCATCCAACTCTATAATTGATGTAGCTATGTGCTCTTGTCTTCGCTACTGATCGTATAGGTCGCGTTTTATTAGTGTAAATTATGTTTGCTAGTAACTTGTATCATCCTATTGTTTATTGTAATTAGTGTTGTGATGAATCGAGAATGTCTACTCCGTTGGATAGTCAAACGAAATCATGATAGTGTGCTTCTTCTAGTTTCACTCTGCTTATTTTTCAACAATATGTACGTATATGTATACTGAATCTGCAAACGGAACTGTTTCGCTCTTTGTTGGCTCATCAGTGCAGAACAGAAGGTTTACTCAGCACATATATGTATATATGTATATTTATATGAAAATAGAAAACTAAAGGTTGCTTTTATCTTTATATATCTATCTGTATCTGTATCTGTATCTATATCTATGTCTACATCTCCATTTCTCCATTTCTACATCAATCTTAATATCTATATTTATATATCTATATCTCTTTCTATATTTATATCAATATTTATAGCTATATCTTTATCTATAACTATACAATTGTTACAACAGATGCACATAGTAAACGTTGGAAAAACCCAACAGCCTTTTAGCAGCCGCCTAATTGTAACTAAACCTAAACATTATCAATTGGTTCCAAAATAGGAGTTTCTGCGATGATAAGCACTTGTCACCCATTCACCCCCTGAAAGCGTTAAGCTTAACCAAGGCATTGAAAGCATCCACTACTTGCTCTCAAAAATGCCAATGCCGGTTTGGGAGGGTGCGGAGCCCTATATCGAAGGAGCTTTCAGGAGCCTTGTGACATCATAAACAGCTATGCAGCATACTATAAAGGCACCGTATTCCCTCCAATGGGTCTAGTTTTCAATTTCTACTACTTTTCACAAAAATAAGGGGAGGAAGATATATGCAATCCTGTAAAACCGTCACTGTCTCGTACGCCTGCGGGAAATTACGACTCAGAAAGCCAATCAACTATCCAATCAAAGCAGAAGCCATTCCTAGACTATCACACCCGAATCTGCATTCCCATAAACACTTTGCAGCTTTCAATTGCGTTTGGGCAGCACTTTAACCCGGATCTTTACATGTTTAAGTCATATGACTCATTGACGCTGGTCGTAGAGCAGTAGATGCGTATCGCCGGATGCGGATATCAACTGACTAAGTGTTTGGGACTTATGTGGTTGACTAGAGCAATCGACTATGCTTTTAGCGGAGTTCACTCTCTGTTGGTTACCAGCTCTACGTCAGCTGAAAGAAGAGCACGTCGGGAATGCGTAGGTCACCGGGTTCGAATCTTGTTATTGACATAATCTCCTATTTTTCTACTATCCAATCAGACTTCTTTACATTCTCTTTTCCATCTAAACCCTTCTTGTAACACTGGAGCAGAGAGCTATTCCGTTCAGGGCGCTCTTATTGTAAACCCACACTCTCTAGGTACTTGACCTCTGATAAACGTAAGGGTTGCAAAATGACCCATCAGAAATATGCTACATCAGCTAAGAGACTAGAAACCACACGAAATAACAAACAGTGAAAAACAAATTTGGTAATACGTCTTAAAAGATGCTCTCAGCTTCATCAAATAGGAGTCATAGATCAGCCAACATTAGTATCAGAATACTATGATACGATAGTCCTTCGTATTTGACCCTTTGATCGTCAGTAACGTTTAAGACAAATGACACCATTTATAGTTTGGATAAGCTTTTCATTAATGGATGGGGTCACTAGTTATTACAACCATTATAAACCGAAAGCAAAGTTTTCACTTTACAGCGGCTGTACTATATACCCAAGCTCATGATCAAATGATGCAACGAGAATATTCAAGAAACCCGTGGCGTGGGGTTTTACTCATTCCGTTAACAGATGGAATCATCTGGGGGTCGGTGATTGATCTCGTGAACGGAAAGCTTTTAACATGTCGAATTTTCTGGGTTTCGTTTGAAAGTACCATTATACGCCAAATACCGTACAGAGTAGTTCACGTGGTCCCTATTGCAGACCCAAAATTATCTTAAGCGCCAAATTATCTACGAGCTCTGTGGACCTTATGTTGTTGACCGTTGTCTTAAACAATCAATGACCCCACCCTTGTTTCCATCTCAGTACGACGTTTGACCATTGTTTACCCCTAGCTGAAGGGTCTCCGAAGCTCAGATATGGGAATTGCGCTTACAACTTTGACAAGTACTTGAATAGGCGGGGTCCTGTATAACAATTTATATATCCATGCAAATTCAATACACTGTAGCATCAAAACCTACCATCTACATAGCATGCTTGCACTGTCAATCGAAACCAATCAGACTAGGCCATTTGCATCTTGCATCTCCTACGAAAAAGCCACGTATGGTCTCTAAGAGCTATGCCCTGGTCCTGTATCCTGATAACGGTGGTTATGAATTGTTATAAATAATACTGCAGAAGTCATTTCACAAACCAAAAGTTTTGTTTCAGACTTAACAGCATTTCATTTGGCCTTTGACCTGTTTAAGTGCAAAGAAAAGTTAACTGATTTCCATAGAAGCGGGAACACGTAGGGAGATACTTGGCTCACGGCTGAAATGTTGTGTGCGCACACACACCGTGTGATCGCTACAATGAGCTGTTTATACGGTTGTCGGTAAAGGGATAGTATAAAAATTAGGAGAAGTTGAAAGTACATTTTCAACACAGACAGAAACAACATCTTGACCCCAATCTAAACGTTTCTTAACTTGGAATCAAATTTGATGAAACAGTGCCTGCTAAAGAGGAGAAGATAAAGAATTTTAGCAGAGCAATGTCTACTAAACTTGTTGCCTTCTGTTAAACAATGGAAATCCCGAAGGGGGAGGGGGGGGCAAGCTTCCATCGGCAAACTGAATTTAATATTGCGCTGACTGTCCCATTGTAAAAAGATCGTTATTTGGAGTTTCAAACAGGGAACGTTTGTCATGAACAGTCTGAAAACAACAATTTCGGTGTAAAAACAGCCTAGACTTTCTCACTGCCACTCGGGGATAGGCAGTCATACCCAGGCAGACCTCACTGTTTAGCCAACTGGAGCAACTTTTATATCCCTGTGTTTACGCGTCACGTTTTCCGGTGTCTTCACGGATGTGCCAGGTTAAAACAATCATTCGCCGTCAGACGGGAAGGGTTCATCCCAAGACCAAGTCATTAGAAGTCTGTCTTTGTAAAAGCAGGAAACTTTTGTCGAAGCCGGTGACACGTAGACCCTAATCGTGGCGTAGTAGTGAAGGATAGTTTCAGGTCAAACTTGAATCGGCTTGATGTACTAGAACAGTAGCTATTTTAAATGTCGAGAAACACGCTGATAATTGAATCTTTGTCTTGCAACCTGAACAAAAGTAGCCATCTCTCGTTTAGACAATGAGCTGCCGCGTGAACTCCAAAACAAGGCAGCAGTCTTTTCACGTGAAAGGATGACGTCATAACATTCAGTGAGCCGAACGTTTGTCATCTGCGTCTCTATTGTCTGCTGGTTATCTATCACCAAGGTAATTAAGTGCCAGCAGTGTCACGACGTAAGAAAATCTCCGAGAAAACATTTTCAAGATGAAAGCTGTTTAGACTTAACTCTTTGCTTTTTTTAAGTAAACGCATTTATCAGATGGTGTGTGTTCGGCACGAAATATCACGCAGTTATTTTATGAGTTCTGACGAATGAACGGAAATGTAAATTTTCTATCGCCATGATAATCCTAATGTCACAATAAATTTGTTCCCTGGTCTACTTCTAATTTCATCATCCATGAATGACTTGTATTTGATTGCATCGATAGTCAAAACTATCGAAGTTATTCGCCACGTACGCTATTCCGCATTTTACGCACGTTACCGTCGTTTGCACTATGATACCATTCTATTTTTCCCTTTCAAAAGTAAGGTAATACTTTAACAACTTTTCGAGGGGATAATATCGTAAACCTTGATTTCTAGCCAGCCTAAGACCATAGTTATATACAAGGAGCATTGGCAGCTACCCTCCTTCACGTACGAATACCCGACTTAACCTCAGCTTACGTCATCTCTAATAGATGAACGCGCGGAATAACTCACTCTTGAGAAAGGTGTACATGATTTTTTTTTGTTTTTTGTTTTTTGATTTGTCTTTGAGTCTTTTATTTTTCAGTTGATTATTTTATTTGATTTTATTTTATTTAATTTTTCTTTGATTTTTGATTTTTTCTTCGAGTTTTTTTTTCTAACATTTCCCCCTTGATTTTCTTATTTTTTCTTTGATTTTTTTTTTCTTTTAATCAGATGCGTACGTAACTTTTTTGAGTGCATTACCCCTCGGATGAACGCACTACGATTACAGTCTTTACAACTGAATGACATTTCTGTCCATCAATTCCTACCTCTTTATCCGCACTCTGACAAAGAAATACTAATTTTCTGCACAATGGGAACCTAATTTTGCTTATTGGATCAAGCACTTAAAACAGTCCGTGGTGGGGAATCTGAGCGCATCGCTCTTCCCTTCAAGTTTATAGTAGGACTGCATGAGACCAATGCTGGGTCAGGGGACTATTGAAACGTTTCTTGATCCTTACAAAATCCAGTCTTAAGCAGAATTAGAAGAAATGTTGATACCTTTGTCCACATACGTCCATAACGTCGTTTAACACATGATACCTAAGGATGATTTTCGTGTAGCCCAAAAATCTGTCAGCAGATTGTCAAAATCTCTCGCTTGTACGCACTTTGCCTTCAAGCTGACCACAAGTATATTCAGCTCAACAAAGTACTTGGAAATAAGATTCTTATAAGCATTATCGTATGCAGCCCCATTACGCGTATAAAAACAAACTTTAGCTTCTGTTTGTAAGAAAAATCGACTCAGCGGAACTGCCATCAGGCTCCGGTGACGGGCGGAAAGCACACAGCCCATTAAAAACAATAGAGTCATAGCAAAATATTCAGACATCAACTGCTTCACGTCCTGAAATCTAACCTCTCGTCCAGCTACAAGGGTGTCAAAGAAGGGGAACTCCCTGAGAAAGAAAAACGTTGCGATTTTTTATCCTACTTAAGAGACCTCCCTGACAGCTTCCAACAGCAGATTTTTCTTCACGAACGATAGTTTCCTTACCAAAGCTCAGAGACAGTACATTCTACCACATCTGGAGGGATAATCATTTATTTCCTTGAAAGTCAGTGCCCCAGACTATAATCAATAGATACCTCGTAACAACATTGAGCGGGCCTCGAAGTGCTTCGTTCACAACTCAACACGACTGGCATGTCTGTACTCAATGCAAAGATTTTCGTCAACACTTATCCGTTTAAAACACTTATCTTCTTCCCTGATCGTTGCATCCTCTTTTGTTTACAAACACATGGTAGTGAGGCGCAATCTTAAGAAGGATATTTAGAAAAACAAACCCGTTCGGGACAGCTACGTTATTACTTACTCAAATAAACCCTTGGGAAGACAAATCTTCGATGAGATGTCTACTGTCCTCATGCAGTCTGATCATGTTTCTTGTCTGCTTGCGACTAATCCTCTCATATCTTACGAACGAATCAAGACCCGAAACAACTTGTGCCATTCAAACTTAATATTTTAAGACCCAACGACGCGAAAATGTCAGCGCCTTGTAAGTTACCAAGCACACTGTGATTCAAATACGATGGAGCAGGTTAAGTTTACGATTACCAATATCTCACACGTGTAATCTTGAAACAACCTCAGACTATCTCCTAGTGGATCATTATGATAGGGTTGTAAACTTCGTTCTTCACTTCACACTCAATATTACGGATAATGGAGGCGGATACGATCTGGCGAAAAATCGCACTTGACATTTTTATCCAATAGAACCGCTTTAACTAATCAAATAGTATGTCAAAGACTAGCCCCACTGAAACCGAGTCAATGTTGCTTCCAGAAAACAAAGCTGTGGTTCGAATGACACGACAGCAAATTAGATATGAAAAATATTGGCTCAAATGAATCATTTCGGTATCTTAAAATTTAACGCGATAAATAAGGGCCTCCTCCCCCCCCCCTATGTGATGCAAACTAAAATATTTTCTCCATTTATTATTATCTTGAGTCAACTTGTATACTGTATTTGACATCATCACCAATTATGTATCTTGCAATACCCCATCATATTTTAATTAACACTCACATTCACCCCAATGTTTTTTCTTCCTGGCTCTTTTAACAAAAACATTCCTTTGTTAACTGGATTGTCAGCTGCAATCACTGCAATAAAGAGAGCACGTAAGCGACCCCCCAAATTAAAAGGCCCGGTCAAAACTCAGGGTGGCAACATAATCCTGACCTCAAAGCTCCCTGAATGTTACAGCTTTTTAGTGGAATGTTGGCAAAATATACTTGAGAATTTCCGACACGAAAAAATAGTAACTTTATGATCATGGAAGACAAAGCAAGTTTATTTCTTAGTATATGTACGCTGAATTTTTCAAATCGTCTCAAATCTTCCTGTTTTTTCAAAAATGTTATAACTTGATCATGAATACGAATCCAAAATATCAATCCCTTGAGTATTCGAGGTTTCATGGTGATCGGGCCACCCTGTATGTACTCAGTGATTTTAGGACCAAAATCATCCTCTCAATCAAATGAACTCTAGATGCCACGTCACCGACGATGCCAAAATCAAAGGCAGTCCAATCTCCCGATTTTTTACAAATTTATTCCGCAACTATTACAACAGGTGCCTGCAAACATGCTGCCTGTCTGAGTCGCAAAATCGACAGTCATAATGCACTGCGAGCTACTCGCACAAACAAGAGAAATAAACACCGCTGTCTGTGTGCACACCAAGCTTCACAAAGCTAAGTACGCTTTCTGTTTTCTGACACTACCTTCTATGGCACGATAACGGTTCCAACATCACATTGTCCCTTTTACCAGTAATTCAACCTGAGAACACGGCGAGTGTATTCTACAATAATTGGCTATGGTGGAATAAAGAGCCAACCAATTCATGTCAGCGAAATTAACTCTTGAGCTGCACACCCCCAGATCAGATGACAGTGGAATGTCTGCTTACACAACACTTAGCCGACAGATGGCTAAAAAAATATTGGGAAAAGCCCTTCAGCAGAGAAGGAGGTCTGTCGACCTTGTTCTGCTGAGGAGACCCGTGTCTGCATTCTCTCTACAATTCCTTTCACAGATCACATTAAGGAAGAATCCTTCCGATTAATAAGGCTGTGATTGCGCCAACGTGGTCTCATTTTTTTCTTCACGGAGGCCGTCTGGAACTTTCAAGTGGAGGAACGGATGTAAGGCTCAACAGGAATTGATCTTAGCTTGAAAGAAAATCAAATGATGGTAGAATTACGGCTTGTAATCTCAACTTCTACCTCGGAAAAATTTAGCTAAGAAATGACCAACACGTAAACACATTTACAACTCATCTCTCAACAGGAAATACTAAAACGGGGTTTTGTCTCAAAGAATTTCTTTGACAGACGTCTTCCAAATACTACTATCACAGACGTCGCTGTGTATTAATTCCGTTCATCCTACACTAAATGGATAACCAACGCGCGAGTAAAATCTTAGGAACATCAAATATACCTTTTATGTCTCAAAACATAATTAAAGTGGCTTGTGAGTGGTTTTATTTTTCACTAATACTGTGACTGGATATCGTTTAGTTTATCAAATGTACATTTGTCACTTGACCTTTGAACAAACAACATAAGGTAAATTGTCGACCTACTCCTTAGATCTCGAGAGAAGGACGAAAATATCCCCAGTATCAAATACGACACCCTTTACTCTTGTAGACAATGTAGTTTATAAGGTTACACTACAAGAGAGTAATTCTAGGTAGGCACTCACGAAGCTCCCACCGAGATGTCTGGTCAGGGTGCCATGGGCGAAAAAAAAATAACAAAACAGTCAAATCGGCACACACAAAACCAAAAAACCAGAAAATCTTACCTTCAGAGTGGCTGAAAGTAGCCAAAAGCCAAACGAGGAAAACTAGTGATCCACTGTACTTGCTAGCACCCATTCTGGCCAATATTGTCCCACGTATAGCCTGATTGTGGACCTGTGACCATGGGAGAGTCAAATAAGCAAAGTTGTAAATGAACGCAAATGATGAGGATCTTTGTCTAGTCTCACACTCTCCTCTCTCCGGTCCTTCCCCTACGCCTGCAGCCGAGACGAGATCAGTGCTCTTTAGGTCCACGTTAAATACTCGACCCGTTCTGTCGAACCACAATTAATGTGAAGTTGATAATTAGCCTTGACAATACGCAGATTTCCACACTTGAGTGACCTTAGGTATTTAAAGAGCCGGTCTCTGAGTATTTCCGTCGTTGGTCAAGGGCTTTGGTTTCTAAATGATGGAGTTGATTTGAAATTTAAGCCAATCTGTTAGTGGTTTCTCAACTGATTTTGACCATCCTAAGATTAATCTTACTTTCATTTTCGCAGACAAGACCTGATGAGCCCGTTCTCGGCAGAAGACATATCGAAGATGCCAATTCTGCTGTGTGTGACACAACACTGCCTGCGCTACCACGAAGGAAAAACTCAATGTAAATAAAAGATAAATCAACTTCAAGCAGTTTCCAACATTGGAGTAACAGAGGTGCCGCAGATTTTGTATTGAAACGACAGACAAAACCCAGATATGATCTTTGAGACAAAGTATGTATTACACCCCGGCAAGATTTTACTATTCAAATAATGGAGAAAAGAAAATGACTGTATCAGAACTCCATTATTTGAGTTCTGTAATTTAAGACTTCTAGATAAGCTTACGCTGAATTCGCCTGTCTGGCATCAATCATCGTCAGCAGTAGAGAGACTTTTCCTCATCTATCCAAGGACTTTAAAACAGACTGGAATTGACATAAGGGATGCTAATATTTACCGTGTCTGTCGTCCTTTGCCTTGGAGGCATCGCTGGTGTAAAGGACATGAACAACTACCTCACAAACAGAAATTCTCAAAATTGTTGATCGAAGGCTTAGTCTCAAACCCTACTTCAAAATAACCGGTGTGCTTAAATTAAAGCACGATTTTAGCGACACAGATTATTCACAATAATTCTGGCTCGTAGTAGACCAAAAAGACTATTTGCCCTTTTCATCTAATCATCTAAAAGTGCCTCATACCATTTTTCTCTTGTCGCCTTTAACGGCCCCGTCAAATTGGAAATCCCCCAGTTTTATTGGTCCAAGGTAGAACTACTCTCTACTCTCTGGTACACATTTGAATCAGGATATAAGAGAAGAAAAAAATGTAGTTCCTATTCAAAACTCGTCTAGCCATTGATCATCCCTGCTTAGTTGATAATACGACTGATTCAGCTCGCCCTTGGAATTCCCCAAAGGCCATATCTGCAAAACTTCACACGTTTCCGACGTTAAATCTTACAAAATCAAATCAGTGCCACTCCCAGCGTCATATACTATCCTGCCAAACTCACCTTGATTTGTGACAACGTCCAAAGTTTCCCTCATGCGAGTAGTTGAAAATTCGAAATAAATGTTAACGCGTACTGTCATCCAACTTTCTTTACGCAAACTTCCGACAACTTAATACGAGCCGTGAGGGAGAGGAAGGTAATGTTTTATCCTTCCTCTACATTATTCCCTTCTAATTTGCGCCCACGCCATGCAAGGGGCAACGCCCTGTCCAGATTTAGGCTTGCACCCCTCTTGAAGATCAACAAGGGAAAAAATGACATCACCGTCACACCGCTATCCTAAAATTTTGTCAATGACGTCAGTTTTCAAATGTTGGACTCAAAGTCATCTTTTTCTGTCGCTGTTTCCCCTTACATTTCATCAGCAGAATCCATGAAAACTTACGAGCACTTTTTATCCGCTGCATTTCTATAAAATGTTATAATCGTGATGAATGTCAAATTGATGCTCTACGGTGGACTTTTTTCTTTTGTAACTATACGACACTCTTTACTGTCGATACTGCCTCTTAAATTTGCCAGCAAATGTGCACGTTCTGGTGCTATTATCACGTTAGTGTTGATGGAGCGACAGGACGAAGGGAGCCCTGACAAACACGCTGTGCTTTATGACTACTAAGTTGCAACTGAATAAGGACTTTCTCTAAAATCACTAACTTCTATCCAAGTCCTTTGCAATTATTGTGGAAGAATCTTTGCAACGATCAGTAACTGTTGATGATGACCTTTGGCTCCCAGAGCTACTGATGCGTCTTTGGGTTAACTAGGAATTGTGATGAACATACTGCCCCAGTAAATTTCAACTCTTAATGCGGCCCCTTTGCAATATGAAACTCTCTTTAAGGCTTTTATGCAATTAGCAATTAACACTGTTTCCAAAGCAAAATCCGTTATCGGACGGCTTTTACTATTAGAAACAACATTGAACGTTTCCTACTCCCTTTGGAGAGCATTTTAGACAGAGGCACCTACTAAGTTTTGTAATTTTTTTTAGCTGACCTGGATTGATCAAGAAACTGCCTCTATACTTAGCTAGTACGAGGTATGCCTATGGGAGGGGGGGGGGGGGGTAAAAAACCGATTTTATCAAA